>JAFBJT010000747.1:0-36945 GCA_016785325.1 Chascanopsetta lugubris
ACCCCCCCCCCCCCCCCCGCCGCCCAACCCCCTTTTGGAAACCTTTCATGCGTTTGATGTAGGGAAGTTAATACCTATGGACAGGGTCTCCTTTACATTGGGCGAGTTCCATCACTGTCACCTCACTTTGTCACGTTTGTGTAATGTGACCATAGGCTGCTCATGAGGAGCCCACGCCCTCTCACGGACAGCAGGGGCACATCAGAGGTAACGGGGGTCCGTGCGGTTAGATAGATAGTTTACGACCGTGAGTATCTCTGGCAATGTGACGCTGTAGTATTCACCCGTCTCTATCTTTGTGTGTGTGTGTGTGTGGAGGGGTTCAGTGGCTGTGTGTGTGTGTGTGTGGGGTGGGGGGGTGGGTGGGGTGGTGGGGGGGGGGGGGGGGGGGGTCTGTTTTGTTTTCATTGACCCCGCTCCATTGTGTGTTCAGGCCCTGCCGGCTGCCTCTGCACATTTTCGTTAACATTTTGTTGCTCTGAACTCCAGCGTTGCCCTTAAAGGCGCCACGACACCTGCATCATCTCCCGTTTCAAAAGTCTCCCAGCGCTTTGTTGACGCTCCCTCTCTGTGTTGTTCTTGGGTTTGTCTCCGGTCATCCGGCCAACGGAGCAGCGCGAGCAGCATTTTAACTCCGTCCGGGTAAATGAGTGCAATGTTTATCTTAATGTGTCACATCGTGGAGGAAAAAAGGAAATCAGTCATAGTAAGAGATTAGAGATTATACGTCCAGGACTCAGGTGGTGCAGTCTGTGTAAAGTCCGTGCAGGCAGGGTTTCTGCTCGCGATCAATGCTGGAACGTTGGTTGTTAGATTCATGTGATGGTAAATGGTCTGTAGTGGAGCGCTGATCGATGCTATGGGATGTGCAGATGGGAAGACCTGGATCGAACTGCCGACATCTTAGCGAGTGGACAGTCCACTCTCGCTCCTGAGCCATAGCTACGATATCAAGATGTTTGTGTCGTACCTGACTCACATTTGTTATTTTTGCATTTTGGATGCATTTTATATTTGCAATTGAATTTCGTTTATCTGTGGTTTTATAAGAAGGCTGTTTGGAAATAGCACATGGTCTGGATTCAGCAGTGTGTTGCGTGTTGTCCTATAGTTGTGTAGTAAGTGCAGTACGTGCGTTTTAGTATTAGCAGAAATGGAATAGAACTAATTATGCTGACAATGTGTATAATCGCATGAATGTAAGCGTTGCTCTTTTCATTATTCCAGAATGAACCACTTTATTGTCCTCATGTTGCACCGCCATGTATCTGATGCCCTTATTGGCTGCGTGCACGGAGCAGAACAGCGATCACAAACGTGCATGTCGACACATATGTTTGTCCGCGCAGTGTGGCACCATCGCTGATATTCACTTCCTGTACCTGTTTCAAAGTAAAAGTCCCCCCTGCGTTTTTGTCGACTAAATTCATTCATTTTGTTGATTGAGGGTTTCGTTGTTTTGCAGGAAACCTGAAGTTGTACAGCTTCACATTGTCGGGTTAAGGTGCAAACACATACTATTATTCAGGTTAATCCAGTGATCTGAGCAGAGATCTTACTGGACCGCTGAACTCAGCCAGTGAGGACAACCACTGTCCTCGGCCCGACGGCTCAGTGAAAAGGGTTTTTATCATCCTGATGATTTCTGCATTTGGAAAATATTTGATTTAATTTCCAAAAAGACCAAATGGATCACGTGGAACGAACATCACACGGAAATCTGGCTTTGGCGCTACTGTTTGTAGGTAACAGATTTCTTATCATAATTCATTTTTTTGTTCCGTGCAGTAGATTTTTACTGGAGAGTAATATCACAAAGATGATGTAGAAATGAGTGCTTGGTGATGGCTGCGCTGGCACTGGCACTCAAGTAAGGATTTGAATGCATCCTCCAGCAGCGCACCTGATAGGGACACGTGGCGGCGGCCAGAACTGTGCGTTTGTTATATTGCGTCTGCCGTTGATGTTTCTGACAGTATCCTGAATATTGCATAACAGGTGTCCCTGTCTGGGTTCATGCTGAAGTTGAGAATGCTGTTCCTTCTAAGGTGACAGGGCCGCCAGTGGCTGTGCCGGGTGTCTCAGGTAATGGAAACCTCCGGAGCCGCCGTCTGCTGGCAGACGGTGGTGCGGCTGACCACCGGCCGCTCGGCCCTCACGGCGAGCGCACGCCAGAGGGAAAGAAAGTGTGCCACGGCTTTAGTTGAGGCCAAATGAGTCGGGAAGGAGAAACGCGAGACCGGATTGGCTTAAAGACGCCAAATGGATTGTTTCCTACAGTGTTCGACTGAGACTTCCTGATCAGCCGTGAGATCTCAAGGTCTGAAACATCCCGGGATTGAATTCATGCTTAACCTGAGTTCACCCCGCGACGTAATGAGCCGGGTTTGATGACACACAGAGAGAAGGGAGGATGTTCAAACAAAACCAATAGAATGGAAACCATTTTATCGATCAGAAATTTGTTTCCGTGCAGTTTCTCTCGTCTCGACAGGGAGTTTGTTCCCAGCGTCTCTTCTGTGGATTTAGTATAAGTGTCTTCTTTCCCTCTCCACGTGTGATCTTAAACCGGGGACATGTCGTAGACACCAGATTCTAACTCTTCATACAAACATGAAGCTGCTTAGCTTTAGGAATCGCCGGAGGGCTTTTAGAGGTCATTTCGAGGAACGTTTAAAATAAATGCACATAAATGCATAATGCTTTATGAAAAATAAAAGTGGTGTCTTTGTGGTGATAGGGCAGGAGAAATTCCGCCCGTTACCAACAGAGGTGGCGCTGTACAAACACGGGTTAGAGGAGCGGGGGCCGACCTGTGGGGACAGAGATTGGATCGACCCAGAGGGGGAGCCGATCGGCAGAGCACCTGCCCGGCTGTAAACCAAACCTCGCGCGCAGTCAAGCTTTCACTGTTGCTGTTCAGATTGATGGTCAGAGACTGTGCTTGACTTGGCTTATCTTTCCCCTGCGACGTAAACAGAACACCCACCTGTCAAAAAAACAATTCATCCCTCTGGGGGGGGCGGGGGGGGTGAGCCGGTGTACTTCGCCGAGTGACCTGATGCTGCGCCCAGATAAGCTAAAGCACAGTGAGTGACAGCACCCGATGAGGTTTGTTGGTGGGAGGGAACTCGCCATGTCAATGTGATGCAGTCGGGGTTTGTGGCCCCAGAGGAAACGCATGGGCGACAGAGTTAACTTTTATATAAAAAATCCAAACTGAAAACGGGCAGAAATATTCAGAGTGTTGTCTTTTGTTCTGGAATACTTGGAAATGACCTGGGTTGTATAGAAATATAGAGTATTTGATAGGAACAGTTTTAGCATCATGCCCATGATGTCAATGAACTGCTGTCAGTATCAACAGAGGACTCACTATTTGCCAGTCCAGCCAGCCGTCATACCATTTTTCGACCACTAGAGTAAGTTGTGAGCCACTACAGTGCTTTGGTTCACTTACTTGTTAGGTGTGGCCGCGTGGGGTGTGTCACTTCCTGTAGGGGTTTCAAAGTAAAAGCCTTGAGCCGCGTTTCTTGTTGTTTGAACCCATTCACTTGTGTCAACAAGGCTTTTATTTTCAAAGCAATTATTGCAAAACTCTGATGAAAATTACACTTGAAACCACAGCTCTGATGTCAAACAGGTGATAATGGCCTTAGTCCTTAGTCCCTGCACCTCCTGACTCCCAGGTCTTGCGTGTCTCCACGGGCTGTGTGTGTGTAACCTGATGTGCAAACCTCCCGGACAGACTGTGTTTCATCAGTCCGTCAAAACGGTCGGTGCATTCTTACATCCGCTCCTTTACCCAGAGACTAACCCGACTAAACCTGAGACATGCGGTCAAATAGTTTAAACATTTGCAGAAACTGTGCCCAGGAAAGTTTGAGTCCTAATGGAAACAACTTAACTGGATGATCATTTAACAGACCTTTGTTTTCTTTATGTGTTGTAAACGGCAAAACATTAGACTCCATACAGATGATGTAGTTTTAGGCTGGATACGAATACATTAGAAAAGTTCTGCATTTTAATTTAATTCTAAATATTTTTATTTACCCCCCAGGAGGCGATTCAAGTGACACAGAAAACAATACTGTACAAGTCAGGCAACATATATAAAAGACAAGAGAAAATATTTTATAAAAGAAACAAAATTGGCCTTTATTTAACACATTTGAAATAATATTAATTCATTTGAAATATTTCGTAATTTTTATCTCAATAAAACGCAAATTCCCTGTCAGGTAAACATGTGACTATTACTATATTAAGATTTTTATTCACATTTCAGAACACTAAAAAAAAATCGAATTTAAATAATATTGCTCAGAATGGGTTGTTAATTTATTGGAGACGCACTGAGCCCATTGTTAAGACATCTCCATAATGAAATAATCATAATCTCAATGCAGCCATGAAGCCAATATTGTCTTTGGTGTTCTCATAAGAGAAAGATGTTTGGAACAAGTCAGAAATGTGTGAAAGATCATATCATTTTCTACAAGAAGTACTCATATTAGTCACTTGTACCAATCTTTATTGGTGTGTGTGTGTGCATGTGTGTGTGTGTGTGTGTGTGTGTGTGTGTGTGTGTGTGTATTTCACTGTATGTGTATATGTGCCACCCAGTGTATTATCTTACAGTCTGATTCATCTGTGTCATTAAAAGGCTCACAGCAGCAAGCCAAAGCCCAGTGTTACTTATTAAAGGGTCGGATCCCTTTCCTTTCCTTAACTGCAAACAGAGAGACTTGATTTGTGTGTAACTTGAACGGATGTTATTGTGTTTGAATGGTTTTGTTACTGTGGACTGCTCAAATCCACTGACTCACCTGTACGCAGAATAACCTTTAGGTGCAATTCATGACACTTTACAAATTAGATTGCCTTTCATGCATTCCCTAAAATTAATGTGCTGAATTATTACAAATGGTCAGAAAACAAAATAACTTCATACATTGCTAGTACATTGCGTATAATTACATGAATATAAAATCCTGCGCACTTAACTTTACTAAGAACAGGTACAACTTTTACTCTGAAAGAGACGCTTCCACCTCAAGTATATCTCATCAAAGTAATCCATCAACACAGAAAAAGAAACTACATTAACACGTCATCCAAGCACAAGCTGAAAATCTGTTATTATTTTCATCATCATTGTCGTTGTTATTATTATTTATCTTAGCATCTTCATTTACAAGATATTTTTTGAACTCTATAAGAGTTGGATGTTCCAATTACCAGCGGAGGAGCTTCCACAAAGTCTGTGACTGGAAGTAGAGTCACTCATGTGTAAAGAGAATTCACTGATGTTACATTCATGACTGTGACCTTTTGCCCTCGCATTTTTCCCTTGTTGTGTCACTGGATTACCGATGACTGTTTAAGATTAGGTACAAATCCAGATTTGGATTTCCTGCTAGTCCAGATGATACATGGTTTGTTATTGGTTGACTTGGGCACAGTTTACATCCTGGAAAGTGAATCCTAAGAGTCTGTACACTGGTTAATGTTCAAACTACGTGGACAACGCATCATCGCCTTTTGGTGATGGATTGATGATGTGTCAGTCAGGGGAGTGGGTCAGCTAGAGGCTGCAGTGGTCATGGTGCTAAAAGATGCTTTGGCCTTGCCAACTATCCTTGGTGGTGTGGCTTCCAGAGCTTGTGGTCAAACAAAAGAATTTACATACGAGGAAGCAATCCATTAAGTTGCTCAATTAGTGAGGAGGTTTTGTACAAAAGCCCTCAGCACATCAAAGGCATAACCATGGATAAAAATCAACGACACCAAAGTTAAGGTTAGCCATCGACAGTCAATAGATCTGTGGCCAGTTCATCTGGACTTCTACACCTCATATCCTACGAAGGAACCCTTGGACAACACCCTCCATGTCACACCTGCATCATAGTTATTTTGAATGTTTTTTTTACATTTGCTTGTTGTGTGTGTGTGTGCGCACTATAAAGACCTTCATGACTGACCAATCAGACGGAACTTGAAACCACGTGAGTACAGTCACAGTGTGACTGAGTGGGGGGCCTGTTCACCTCCCGACAATAATGGAAGCTAACGACGTGAACCGAAAGGAGGACCCCTCGTCCGCCTGTAGCCCCAGGATGGAGGCAGGATGTATTAAACTGTTTCAGGTGCTAACTCCTCCTTCGGTGGCTCTCATTCACCGTAGGTGTAACATAACCTCAGGCAATCACTTATCGTCGGTGCTGACTGATTGTGGCCTTGTCAGAGGCAGTAAGAGGAGATGAGCTGCCAACCTGCTCACAGCTCCTGTGTGAGAAGTGGACAGCGAGACCACGGCTGTGTCGACACTTCACGCCCCCCCCCCATCCTCTCTCCCCCGCAGCCATAAGAGTCCCCTGTAAGCAGAGAATGGGAGAGTTTGAAAACACTGTCATCTACGGTGACAGAGCAACTGTCTGATATCAGAAGAGCCAGATGAGTCCTGGAAGAAACAACTGAAAAGACCCCGTCCACAGAGAGTGGTATTTTATCGAAGGTGCGTTGCGTCCACATGGGAACGGCAAATGCCAGGTGCACGACACTGTTTGAGACCAAGATGGCATTTGATCGTATCTGTCCGGATGACCGAGTACGTGTCTCTCACACCTCTCTCTCCCTTCACGCCCACGCGTCATCCCTCCACCAACAACAATGGCGGATGACTTGAAGTCCAATGTGTCCCGGAGCAGAAGTTCTACCTCGTCGTCGGTCCACGCGAACGTCTCCCTTCATGCTTTTGTGCATTCTTTCCCACCGCCGTCATCAAATCCTTCAACTTCTCCTTTCTTCTTGTGTTTGTTTACGTCTTAAGAGTTTAGTGCAAATGCTCTGAGTGTTTCTCTGGCAACGTTACAGCGCCACTCAGGTCTGGAGGCTGTACTACAGCACTCTCTGTCGATCTCTCGAATTTCCTTTCAACACAAATCGGAAAATGATCGTCCTCGTCTCCGTGCGGATGAGGCCAAAGTCTCTCTGAAACATAAAACACTCAGAGGTCGTCCTTGCACTTGTGGCTGACAAATTTGCCAGGCTGAAAGATTACAGCTATTTGTGGGTGACTGACAGGAAGCGATACACTGCTATATTTAGGTGAATGCATTTATCAATAATGCATTCAGCTCTTTCAGCTTCTTGATTAGCCGGCACTTGCGCTGTACTGCCTTGGCATCAAAACAACCTAAAGATTCACCACTTAACAAGTAGAACAAATCTGTTTATGGATCTAAAGTGCAACACGAAGATCAAGGACTTTGCCAAAGAAACCGTATAATGCCGGATGTGGAGTCAAGTGGTCATGTGGTAAAAAGTTCAAAAAGCCATTTAAATACGTAAACAACAATAAAGTGGTAAAACTGTACAAATGTTGTTGCACTTGACTGACCTGTAACCTGGAACCCTGTTGTTACATCCATTGATGATTGATAATTAAGAGCCATTTGAAACAAGGCTCTTACTTCCTATTGCGGTCCAGCAGAACCGAGTGCATCATAACAATTGATTTTACTGATGTTTCTATCGTGCCGGTGCCACTTGGATACACCGTGTTGTGACCTGCGTCTATGTGCTATTGTTTCCCACATATGATTGTTGAGGGAGTTATTTTTGGTGAGCCCACCCCCCACATCAACAGCTGGTGTAAGGTGGCCCTCTGTCTGAGGTCGTGGTAACCATAGCAGGCCTTGGAAAGTGAAATGTGATGCGGCGGGCCCTTTGGGCTGTGCTTCTGAATCACAACTCCATAATGAGCTGGCAGAGCTCAGGCTGCATCAAAGATGCAGCACCCAAGTATCTGTTTCAAACTCACGGTGCACAATGGTGCTGTGTCACCTGCACAGGTGGAGCCGGGGAGTGAAGGCTCTCTGCCACCCTGAAGTATCGCACCCATGCATCCTCACATCAGCTCCTGTTGTAAGATGACTCCTGTGTAGTGGCCACACAGGAAACCTGAAAGCATGACTTTGCCGAATCTAGATTTTATTTCAGTGGGAAATGATGACGCTGCTATGAAGCCAAACAACTTCCTGTTTCGTGATACAAATAAGAACATGAATGGATTTGTTCCATGTAGATATTTCTGTGAAATAGGCACAGGAGTTGATGGAGACGTCACCTGCCCCCAATTGACCCAATATATACGTATGTATGTACTCTAGCGTGTTAAAGATGTACGTTTACCTGCCACATACAAGAGCCACTCGTCAGCAGCCACTGCTGATTCGCAATTAGACAGTAATGATTGATATCTGAACGACACACACACATGCATGGACATACACACATGCACACTCACATGTAGTATTAGTCGTAGACAATTCTCTACAAAGTGTTGCAGCAGCACGAGGCATACGAATGAACACATTCTCGGAACAAGATCAAACCAAACATTAAGCCCGCAGTTAACTAGTTCTCACAATGGTATTTGTTTATGTGGATGTGAGGTAACGTCACGACTCACTGATGAGTTATAAGACCCTTAATGGTTCTAATCAATAAGTCATATCAGCACACACACACACACACACACACACACAATGGTTACTCATGCAGTGTGCCAGTCATTCTGGTCAATGATGGAACATCATGTGGATGATAAACAATCAACAAAACAATTAACAAATGATCTGCTGCATTGAGATGATTTTTTATCTGTAGACATCATGGCAGCGTTCACTGACTGAAGTAATATGTCCATCTGCTAGAACAACAACTGGTTTCACCCCGTTTACAATGTTCCACAAGTTTCATCAGGAGAGATACTGTCGGCACTGTGCTGCTGTCGGAGACACGTGAATTACTGCTTAGTCATTCTTACCGCCAGGGTTGGATGATTAGTGCCAGATAATGTTGACCACGGGAGCTGCGTGGCTTAACAAGCGGGCGTTTAGTTTCTCCAAAGGGAGTTTGATATGTCGTGAAGATGAGTCAGTGGGGTTGGTTTTCTTTTAACTCCTTAATGGCGAGCCTTTGTGTTCGTGGCAATGACAAGAAACAAAACATCCTGTCCCCGGGGGCTGAACAAGTGGGACGAGACAAAAGATGTACCCGAGACACTTTGAAAAGGCCCCTGCTGAGTCACGTGCTGGAGACAACGTTAGGGTATTACACACGGTTACCGAGGTAACAGAGGTTTTGATTGGTGAATACAATTTTAAAGAATGGGGGAATGGGGAATGGGAAGAGGCAGGAATCAAACCCAGAAACCCCAGATCTCCCTTTGATGTCTCCCATGGTTAAAAGGCACTCGCTCAGCAGCTTTTATTTGATAAAAAAAAAGTGTCTTAAACAATTAACACGTCGTTTATGCCTTTTATGTCTTTTGGTATGTGCACTATACAAAAATATATATTCTAATCACCTTGATGAAATGTTAAATATCACAAAGATCATTGCAGTTCATTCGGATGAAAACCATGAGGTCCTAACAACATCTAAAACAATGTCAAAGGTGATAATTTGCGAGATCTCATATCTTGTAATTTTTAGAATCATTATGCTTCAGTCTAAAAAAAATACATTTAGTGCAACCTGCCTCCCTCTGTGTCTCCAGGAGAGTCCTTTGACCCAGTCGCTCCACCAGTGACCGCCGTGCTCCTCCTGACTCAGGGATATCATGGGACCCCTCCCGGTCCACCTCTCCCCACCCATCTTCCTCCTCCTCTCGCTGCTCCTCCTGGCCCCTCCCTGCGCCCCCTTCAGGCTGGTGGAGCGGGCGTCCACCACCAAGGAGCCTCAGCCCATCGGCAACTCCACGGGGAAACGGACATGTGCCGGTGTTGTGGTGTGCCGACCTGGCATCCTGCTGCCAGTGTGGCTGCCGCTCAACCCCCCGCTTGGGGAGCAGACAGGGAGGGCCACCATCTACTTCCTCTGCCTCATGTACTTCTTCCTGGGGGTGTCCATCATCGCCGACCGCTTCATGGCCTCCATAGAGGTCATCACCTCCCAGGTATTATTGAACTTGGTGCTTTGGCCCAATTCACAGATTTCAAATAGCATCTGCGTATGCCAATTATCATTTTCTGTTTCCTGATTAACAGGATGTGACAGTAAAGTTGACCTTTGACTCTCTAGTGATAAGATGCAATGGCTCAATCATTTCAGTTAGTTTTCCTCAAGCACCTCAAGCAAAAAGGATGATGTCATTTTGTAAACTCACTGGTTGATGGTGGTCAAACTCATTTCAGTTCAGGGGCCACACACAGCCCAGTTTAACCCATTGAAATCATAGCACACCATTACATAAAGCTCTCACATCAAACCAGTGACACATAAGCTCTACTCCTCCTCTTCTTCTCTCCAACTCACCAATTCTAAGTGGCCTGGGCTTCCCCTAATGTCCCAGCAGAGTAAGTGCAGGTCAATAAACCAACATCTCAACATCCTCTCTGTCATTTTTACACTTTGCAAAATCATCCCGCGGGCTGGATTGGACCCCCTGGTGGGCCGGTTCTGGCCCATGGGCCATATGTTTGACACCCCTGGTCTAAATATACACCACCTTTCCATCCCAAAACCAGGACCTTGATTGTCCAGTGAATGCATCTTCTATCTTGTCCCTCATCCACTCATGAGTCCGATGTCCGTCCCTGTAGGAGAAGGAGGTGACCATCACCAAACCAAACGGCGAGACGACGGTAACAACAGTGAGAATCTGGAACGAGACTGTGTCCAACCTCACGCTCATGGCCCTGGGCTCCTCTGCGCCCGAGATCCTGCTCTCTGTCATCGAGGTACTCCTTTAAGTCCAGCAGCCTAAGATATATGGTCTTTTCTCACTCTAATATATTTGATTGTCATTTGTACTTTTTATATTGATATCTACATTTGAATACTCTCTCAATGTTTATGCCCACTTCCTTTATAAGTTCTCTCTGAAATCTCTTTGATTTGCCTGGCCTGTGATGTTTGCCTCGTTCCACTGTGTGTCACAGGTGTGTGGGCACAACTTTGATGCGGGTGAGCTTGGCCCGAGCACCATAGTGGGAAGTGCAGCCTTCAATATGTTCGTGATCATCGGTCTGTGTGTGTGGGTCATCCCCGTCGGAGAATCCCGCAAGATCAAACACCTGCGTGTGTTTTTCATCACCTCTTTCTGGAGTATCTTCGCCTACGTTTGGCTCTACCTTATTCTGGCTGTCATCTCACCTGGGATTGTAGAGGTCAGTGTTTTACCCTTTAGTAAACTAAGACCTGGAGCTGTGTGTAAACCATGTTAAGCTCATATTGTCCGTGTTCCCAGGTGTGGGAGGCGGCCGTGACGCTGCTGTACTTCCCAGTGTGTGTGATCTTGGCTTGGATTGCTGACCGCCGCCTGCTCTTCTATAAGTACATGCACAAGCGTTACCGCGCGGACAAACGGCACGGCATTGTTGTGGAAATGGAGGGTGATCTGGAACCGACGGGCATTGACGTGATCATGGACGGAAAGTTGCCCGACGGCGCCGCCTGCCCTGGAAACTCCTCCAGTGTGACGGTGTCTGTGCAGACTGTAAATGAACTGGACCAGAACAAAGACGAGGTAAGATTTCTTTGACCCACTTTGTTGACACAAGTTTGCTCTGACATGTTTGTTGTGTTTGGTCATTTTGGATGTTTTTTTTCATTAAAAAAGGAAAAAGTCATTTTTCTCCAGAGGTAAAACTTAGAATTTCGACATGGTTCTATTCATGACATGCAGATGAGGGTATTTGGCAAAAATATATAACAATTATATTTATTTTACTTTCTTACTTTACTACTTAATCTTGCTGTGGACAAACTCTTGCGGAGCCTACTGTACACTCACATCAATGACCCCCCCCCCCCCCCCCCCACCAATGCCCCCCCCCCCCCCCCCCGCTCTCCCTTGTTTAGGTGGTTCGCATCCTCAAAGACTTGAAGGAGAAACACCCGGACAAAGACCTGGACCAGTTGATTGAGATGGCCAACTACTCCACCCTGGTCCAGCAGAAGAAGAGCCGCGCCTTCTACCGCATCCAGGTGACACGCATGATGATTGGTGCCGGCAACATATTAAAGAAACACGCCGCTGAACATGCACGTCGCGCAGGAAGCCAGGAGTCCGACAAGGCCACGTGCTCCCACATCTACTTCGAAAGTGCCCAGTATCAATGCACCGAGAACTGTGGCTCTCTGAGCCTGGGTGTCATCCTGGACGGGGGCACAGGTCAGAACACGTTCTATGTGGACTACTGTACAGAGAACGGCTCTGCCAACGCCGGAGCTGACTACGAACTCACCAAAGGAACCCTGGTGTTTAAGCCTGGGGAGACACGCAAAGAGATCAAGGTGAGCTATAGAGCGGGGATGGGCAATTCTTTTCCCAAGGGGGCCACATAAGAAATCTAAGAAATATTCTTCTATATAGACAAAGTTATGTCAAGACCCTTTGTTATCATCAGATTCCATTTTTGAAAACATCTTATAAGCTTTTATTTATTAATGTATTTCCTATATTTTATTTATTTCAGTATTACAGTTCTTATCAAGAAACTCAAAATGCATGTGATACCAACATACCTTTATAGGCAGTAATTATGAAATGTGTGTGCAGTTTCAGGTGATGATGAAAAGCATGAGTACAATGATTTGATACTCAACCAACTTTTGCAAAATCTACATTTATTACATTTTTACACTTTATTTCATAAATTGAGAACAACATCAATAGCCTCCATGATGAGAGTAAACCGCCTCTTTATCCCCAGGTCGGTATCTTGGACGACGACATCTTTGAGGAGGATGAGCATTTCTTCGTGCGTCTTCAGAAGCTGAGGCTAGAAGAAGGTGGAAGCGAAGGGACGGGGAGCCCACCCAAGGGGAGATTAGTGGAGCCGCTGGTCGCCACGGTCACCATACTGGACGACGACCACGCCGGCATCTTCACCTTCAGTCAGCAGGTGCTGCGGGTGAGCGAGAGCACCGGGAGGCTGACGGTGACGGTGGTGAGGAACTCGGGCTCCAGGGGCACGGTGGCTGTGCCCTATCATACGGAGGACGGCAGCGCCAAGGCCGGGGTGGACTACGAGGAGACCCGAGGGGAGCTGGAGTTCATCAACGAGCAGACCAGGTAAGACAGACAGTGAGTGAGTGAGTGGCGGGTGCCCCAAGAACGTGGAGCCCCTTTCCCCCCTTCGTGCGACTTATAATGAGGTAATATGGGAAATTGTTTCTGCTGTAGTTTCTCATTCAGCTCATTGAAGTGGTGATAGATAAGTGACAAACACCGTGAAATCCAGCACCCTCGGAGTTTTGAGATCGTTTCTACTCTACTCCAGCTTATTGGTGCTTTTCGTGAAGCAGCACCTGAACCTCGCCGAGAGATCACTATGGGATGTCAGTCAGCCTCTTCCAGGGGGAGGAGGTCCTTTTAGACAGAATTACCTGACGCCTTGACACCCTAAGATAATCCCATCTGCGATCGGGTGTGGGAACCTCCAGTTACCCCATGTAAGGTGGCAGATCCTTTTCCCATTAAACTTTCAGGTTATATAAGCTGTGTTTGCACGTGCACTAATTGTACACTTAGTGACAGACTGTGTTATGTAACTGGGCTCATGAATGGGCGGAGCCATAACAGTTTGTGGACTAGAGCGTGGCGGTTATCTCATTTTGTACTTTCAATGCATTTCTTTCAGTCATGGAGATTTTGTTGTGTTTATCTTTATTAAAGGTGCAGTGCGTAAGATTTGGTGAAATTACATATTGTATCCATCAACTCACCCTTCCCATTCAAGCAAACCATTCAACCAATGGCAGCCCTATTGATTCCCTTTAAAAGCTGAAAAAAAACAAGTGTACTACACAATATTTATCCCTGAATAATTTACACAGCCCAGTGAGATTAAATTATTCAACACATTTCAATTTGTGATGTGATTTAGATGCAATGACCTTGTGTGCTCATCATTCCATCGATTAGTACTTCATTATTTTGTAATGAGAGTAAAAGTATGTGTATGTGTGTGTGTGTGTGTGTGTGTGTGTGTGTGTGTGTGTGTGTGTGTGTGTGCGTGTGCATGTGCACGTTCTTTGCCCATCTCCAGTCAGACCTTACAAGTGCGGATCATAAACGTTGAAGAGTACGAGAAGCAGGAAAACTTCTTCATCGTGCTTGAGGATCCTAAATGGTTGAAGCGAGGAATCTCTGGTGAGATTTTAACATTTCATTTCTTCAACCATTTCAAACAGTCAGTGATTAACGACTGAGATATTTACCAGAGAAAATTGTTCTTCATTTTCATTCAATTTAAAAATAACACTGCAAACAAGATGGCCGCCACGTGCAAGATCAAGTATCACAACAATAACAAGCGCAGTGTGGGCGGCTGCGTGGCGCGTTCACCTGCGTCAGTGCCAGTAACGGAAGATTACACGCTGTCCTTCACTGCGGCCTCTGATTAACTGATTATGAATTCAGTGTCCTTTAGTTCCCTGGATCTTCAATGTGTGAGCAGCACAGTGCAGAAACTGGATACCTGCATGTTAGTGGAGGCCATTAGAATCTATTACGTCAGCGTGTAATGAACAGTTCTGGTAAAAGACGGGTAAAAGTGGTAATGGAGGCTTCGAGTGGGCTGTGCGTGTCAAGCTAAGACATTTTAAAGCCTGGAAATATTTATTTTTTTTGGAAATGTGCTCCAAGGTGAAATATTTTCTCTGTGAATAGAGTGGCATATTATTATGATGACATGACGATTTCATTTATCATGGTCCACTTTCCTTTTTCTGTTAAATGGTCGGTAGTTATGTCCGTAGCACTCTTTCAGGGCTTGACCCCTTTACAGAAGAGTTCACGCAGTCACACAAACATTCGTGGACAGATCCTCTGACCCCTCAGCCAAAGCTGCATGCACATAAATGAAAATACTTTCAGATTGTGGACATACAACAGCCGCAAATATAAGATAAGATAAGATAATGACACATTTGTGGTGGTTGAGGTTAGGGTCAGTCCCCCTTTCTCTGTAAAGTGCCTTGAGTGTCTTGAAATGTGCTGCATAGATGTATTCAATTATTTGTATTTTTTAAATCATTATTATTATTAATAAGATAAGACTTAATTCCCCCAATAAAATGGTGAACAAAAAAAGATAAACACATATTTCCAATCTGTACATTTGTTCAACATCCTCTGTCACAGTGTTTGAACATCACTGTGAAGAAGTTACAATGCCACCTGCTGACCCTGCAAATGTACTACTCAGCATTTGCACTCATCTTTTGTGTCTTTGGCTATTTTCGACATTGTTTATGTGAAGCTATAGATAATAGGGGATGTTTGATTTAAAAAAAAAAAAGGTTTCAAATGGTATTAAACCATTGTATTTCTGTCTACACATGCAGCACTGCTGCTAAATCAAGGTAAGGTGGTGTTGCAGTATTCCTTACTTTTGAGCTTGTGTGTGTGTGTGTGCGCGTGTGTGTGTGTGTCTATCTTTTTAAAATGTTATGTTACAGTACTTAAGTGATTATACGTGTTCTTCCTATAGGGTACCCCACCCCTGAGGAGGAGGAGGCGAGGAGAATCTCTGAGATGGGCAAACCCATTCTGGGGGAGCACAGCCGGCTGGAGGTCATGATAGAGGAGTCCTGTGAATTCAAGGTGTGTGAGTGTCAGACACACGACTGACTGGGTTCTATTCTTTGTGTCGAAACATCATGCTTAAAATGATGAGCTGTTTATGAACATCAATGATTTATGGAAGGACAGTTCAGCGGCAGAGGATTTGATTTGCATAGATTGAAATAATTGATGAATGTCGTTATTCTTGTCATGCTTAAATTATGGCATTATAAGGCAGCAGTGTGTTTTATTCCACTTTTGATTGAATATAGTTTTAGATTTTAGATTTGAAATCTAGTCATAGATTCAGCACCACAGAGATGGGCTGGGGTGGTGCTGTGGGTAAAACTTGAAATACATGTGTTGTTAACCATGCCTGCTTCCTCTCATACATCAGACTCCCAATGGAGTTCTGGACCAGGTACAGTTACTGCCAGCATGTTGTGTGGGATGATATTTTTCTTCTTCTTCTTCCACCTTATTTTAGACTTGTGTGGTTACAGACATTTTTTTTTTTTTCATTTATTTTATGCAGCATACATTTGCTCTAGAGATGTACTGTATCTGTTGGTGTGCAGTGCACTGTTTGAGCAATGTCAGAATCATTAAACTCTTAAAACCCAAACTATTATCTTACCCTAAAATTCTTATCTGTCATATATGTTGTGGACATGACCTAAAGCCGAGATCACTTCAAAGAAATTCTAAATAAACCCTTTCAGAAGAGCGAATTCAAAAGTAAAGAGGTTGAAGTGGGAGAAATGTGGATCTACTGTGCATGTGCTTTTGTGTATACTGACACGAGCTTCTGCTGTCGTCTGATAAACCTGTTGGACGCTCTCCAACAGAACACTGTGGACAAACTCCTCAAGGACACGAACCTGGCTTTGGTGATCGGAACTCATTCATGGAGAGACCAGTTTATGGAAGCTGTCACAGTCAGTGCAGGTCAGTTGTTATTTTGTGTTTGAGTGTAAACTGTAAAATAAGCATGTTTGTTCCATAACTTGAAAGTTCTTGTAAAAAAACCTCAAAGGTGTAGTACACAGGATTTGTCCGTTGGTGTTTGTAAAGACACCAGTCAAAATTGGGGCCTCCCCCCTTGCCAGACAATACCAGTAGAATGACGCCAATGGCTCCACCTGCATGTAGTATTATTCAGTACATCTCCCCATGAACAATGGTGAGCAGTAGTGGGCAGGAACAAAAAGGAGAGGAACTGGAGGCCACGCCCATCCAGTCGTAGCCACAGACATAGACGCACAAGAGGACTAAGTGTCCAGATTCGCATTCAAAGACGACGATTTCCTCACCTACTTCCAACTGTTAATTCCCAGCTGAACTGTGCCATAATGGGCCTGAAATGTGACTGAAGGCCAAATCCCTTTTATTGCTCAGAATTGTCTCTCCTGTGTCTTTTTCCCTAAGGTGATGGAGATGATGAGCAGCGATTGCCAAACTGCTTCGACTACTTCATGCACATCCTGTGCTTATTTTGGAAGGTTTTGTTTGCATGTGTCCCCCCCACTGAGTACTGGAATGGCTGGGCCTGCTTCATAGTGTCCATTTCAGTCATTGGTCTGTTGACGGCCGTCATCGGAGACCTGGCCTCCCACTTTGGCTGCACCGTGGGCCTGAGAGACGCCGTCACTGCGGTGGTGTTTGTGGCACTGGGGACGTCACTTCCTGGTGAGTGAAACGAACCTCAGTGTGCATTTGCTCGAATAAGTGTTATATTGCGCCACAGCGTGGTTCAGCAAGTGCGTCGACGCTTGCTGGATAATACGCAAATGAAACTTTCTCTTGTCTTTTCAAGATACGTTCGCCAGTAAAGTGGCGGCCACCCAGGACCAGTATGCAGATGCCTCTGTGGGAAACGTGACAGGCAGCAATGCAGTTAACGTGTTCTTGGGTATTGGAGTGGCCTGGTCTGTGGCTGCCGTGTATTGGGAGGTCAAAGGTGAAGTCTTCCGGGTGGAGCCCGGCTCGCTGGCCTTCTCCGTCACGCTCTTCACCATCTTCGCCTTCTTCAGTATGGGAGTGTTGATGTTACGCCGGAGGCCGTCCATAGGTGGCGAACTGGGAGGCCCGCGCATCCCCAGAATCCTCACCTCGCTGCTGTTGTTCGGACTATGGTTCCTCTACATCCTCTTCTCCAGCTTGGAGGCCTATTGCCATATAAAGGGCTTCTGAGAGAGTACTGACTGCACACTCACTAACACACACACACACCACCTGCTCAGTACTTAACGGTAACCACCACTGAGAAGACCTGTCATCCACTGACAGACGCTGCCATGGTTCAGGAAGAAAACTCGGCACCGATGCAAATCTGTATGTTACATCCACTCCAGGACAGTTCCACTCAGGAACGTTGATTACGACAGACCTGATCACTTTCCTTTAAGTGGACGAAAAATCTTTGTTAGAACCATTTTTGATGAAGGAGATCAGAGGGTCTGACACCTCCGTGAAGTCACAGGGTTTTACTTCATATTAGCTTCCTGTTTCTCCTCGCGCTTGTAGAGGCTGGATCAGACACTGTAACCCAGTAAACAAATAAGAAAAGCAATAACAGTTTCTGTGGAAATGTTATAATATACATCAAGCAGCTTGGCTGAGCATCCCTCTGCTTTGTTTTATAGCAGTAGAACCGACGGTTTTGGCAAACCGTGACGCCTCGGAGTGTGCGGTAAACATCTGTTGAAGGGCCACTCGTCACAGGTGAAAAGAAGACATGTTCAAACGTGTTTAATGTCGATAGATGGACCTGAGCACAGCTCATTCATAAGGAACCTAACTCAGAGTGAAAGTACTGATACTATGGCTACCTCCAGTTACTGTGAGCAGATTTGGATCAGTAGTTTGATCGTTGATGGGAACTGTCGATTTTGATTGATTGTATTATTTTGATTGACAACCATGTCAGCCAATCAGAAACTAGCAGCACCTGTGGTCAATGTATAAAACCGAGCACAGTGTTGAAGATGAGACCCAGAGAAATTATCTCTGTGTGACATGTTTAGTGGAATGTACGACACCAACTGAAGTGAATCTCACAATAGATATCGATTATAATGGAATTGATGAGAAATGTACCACACTAACTAATAATTGATATGTGTAATTGATAACAGATCACATGGGCAATGAATTTCCAGTATCCTGTGGAATGAAAAAAAAATGTATGTTATATCTGCCATTTAGTGTGATTGTTTGAAAGTAATCATTCATACACCACCAGAAGTTTTCAGTGTTTATTTATCAACAATGTATCTTAATGTCTTTATAATTTAATGTATTTGAGCTGAAATGAACACAAATATATTATTGTAAATTATTCTATGTTGTCAGTTATGTTGGAATCCATGTGTGTCTCTGCTTGGAGCCATCATTCAAAGTGATTAAGGGTTATGTTATCTCCACATTAGAGGAGGGTTAAAGATGGATTATAATAATATGCTTTTTTAAATTCCAAAATGCAAATTGAAGTGAAAACATATCATAAAATAAACAACAATCAAAAGAATGATAACACAAAAGGACATGAACCCCAAGTATCTACACCAGGGATATCACCCTGTGTTTGAGATCGAATATTTAATGCTAATTCAATTAATGGTTTTAAGACTGTTTAATGTACAAGAAGTTGTTTTCGTTGCCCTAGAATGAGTTCTTTACATTTGCAACAGGCGACCTCCATATTGTACAAGTGCAACCATCTTTTTACAGTTGCCCAGAAAGGACAAACCGTTTGAATTTTTTTTAAAGGAAGGTTTTGTTGAAAGGTTTCTCTCAGGGTTTCTCAGCGATTGAAGTGGCCATCTTCTAACCATAAGGTCAGTAGTTTGACGGCCGTCTTTTCTATTACCACATGCTGAAGTATCCTCAGAAAAGATACTAAACTCTACTCGACCCCAAGTTGCTGCACATATTGACTGTATGAATGTTTGTCTGACTGAGGGATCATCAAGACTGTAAATACAACATTTTAAACTTTAAGAGGGAAGTAAATGTCTGTGCTGAAAATATTGTGACTGCAGATGGTTAACCGACCGATTAACACTATTGGTAAACGATTCTTCTCATAAAGCTTATAAGAATGTTTTAGCAGTTCCAATCTACATATATGCTATGATAAATATGACCTACACGAAATAAATGTTACAACTTATTTTCAAGAATAATCATTCATGCGGGTGTCCCATGCAAAATACAGCACATTGTTGTCCTCTGGATAGCATGTTGTGCTGGAGCAGAATGAAATGAGCAAAAACCAGTGTTGGGACTATTTTGCTGAAAGGACGACACCGTTGCAGTGCATTTCTGAAATACAGCAGTATTACATGTTCAGTGCCATTTCACAAAGCTGACCTTCCATGTAGAAGCAAGAAGGAAGCAGAAGAAGGGTAACTGGAAGTATCCACTGCGCCTGTTTTTTTCTCATTCGATCAATATACTGGTTATTGATAAGTATAGAGGTGCGGCTTTGAAATATTTCTATACAGGCCAAGTTGTGCAATATTCTTTGTGAGAGATTTACACTATGTGTATAGTTTTGGACCGAGTGCAGGAAGATTTTTATGTCATTTAACCTACTTTAATGCTGCTGACATGAGGTTAAAGTATTGATGATAATGTTACATTTTTCACACAGCTACTAGTCCATTAATTAGTACCATTTAATACAATTAGCATTCCTAATTGTAACAAACATTCCCCACCAACACTGGTGGAAGGACAAACTTATTGATATGCTAGTTAACCAGTGCTAATGTTTGGTGGAGCCAGGGCGTCACCTTCATCAAAGACAATGGAATCCTGTATAATCAAAGGCGTAGAAACCAGTTCATTGGTAGAGGCAGTCATCTCTGAACAGGATTACCAAAGGCAATTTTCAACCGTCCTTTATCACCCTTCTCCTGTCATTTAGAACACCATCAAACCAACAGAATTTCTTCAAAACTGATTCTATGGCTGAAGACGTTGCACAATAGCTAGATTCAGGGCTTAATATTCCAAGGAAAAGATATTGTGAAGAAAAACCGTGGGATAAAAGGAAAGAAACGAGTCATTTTGTGACCGTGGTCGAACGGTATCAGAATTCCCCACACACCTTGAAGGCAGCAGGGTTCCGGCACACAGGACAACATGGCTGCCGCTGCGGGCCGATATTACGGAGAAGGAGGCAGAGCGACGAAAAGACAGAAAACTGAGGACGGGGGGATGACAACGGTGAGGATACCATAACTGTCTTTTATTGGATTGTGTTACTATTGTAAAATAAGTGAGGTTTTGTTTGTTTAAGACCCGAACTTCGCTTGACCAAGAGGTGCTGATATCGCCGCTAGCTAAAATGAAAATGCTAAGTAGCTATAGAAGTCAACGAAACCGGCGCCGCTAAAAGCTATTTATTTTAGGTTTTAAAACCAACTGTGTCGTCTTTAAATAAAAATTATTTATCTCATTATTTGCTACCTAAATGACCTTTGATTACCTACATAAACGTGCTCAGTACTGCTTGGGCTACGCTAAATACTCTAAGTAAAGAATGGGTCGTATGTTTGACTTGTCGTCGATGATGAATTCTATGGCTCCTCTCCTAATTCCCAGATATTTAAGACCCACTATTAACTGCGTCTTTGTAAGCATCTGCAGCTTCTGCTTCACCTTTCCCTGGTGATGGGGGTGCTTCATGTTTCCACTTGCATCATTTTGTGTGTGTCATGTGTCAGGAGAGCTATGAAGACCCTCATAAACCGCTGCCCTCCCAGGTGGTGCATATCAGGGGCCTGGTGGACGGGATCATGGAGGCTGACCTGGTGGAGGCCCTGCAGGAGTTTGGGGCCATCAGGTAATATTAATCACTGTCTAGATGATATCAGGTCTGAATAGATTCAGTGAAATCCAAAGCTTAAACCACAAGCTGTAAATGAATTATGGTTCAGTGATTCTGTCTAAAGCTAATGTGATTTTCCTCTTGAAATATTAATTCACAGCTATGTGGTTATGATGCCCAAGAAGCGCCAGGCCTTGGTGGAGTATGAAGACATGAATGGTTCCTGCAATGCTGTTAACTATGCTGCCGACAACCAGGTTTACATCGCGGGCCACCCGGCCTTCATCAACTACTCCACCAGTCAAAAGATCTCTCGACCAGGAGATGCAGATGACACGCGGAGCGTCAACAATGTGCTTCTTCTCACCATCATCAACCCCATCTATCCCATCACTACGGTAACATAAATATAGGAAGTGGGGCTGTAAAACTTTCAGATGTGATGTATAACGAATTATGACCATATACCATATGTATTTTCATGCTTCTACAGGATGTGCTCTACACCATTTGTAACAACTGTGGTCCTGTACAGAGGATTGTCATCTTCAGAAAGAATGGTGTTCAAGCCATGGTTGAATATCCTTTTTGAGCATTTTGCCTTTATTGGCCATGTGCCCCTCTGCCTAATTATACTTTTCAACACACATTTGTCTCTCATAACCTTTCCTTAACTCATTGCTGATACATTCGATTCAATCCAAAGTGCTCAGAGGGCTAAAGCCTCTCTGAATGGGGCAGACATCTATTCTGGCTGTTGCACTCTAAAGATTGAATATGCCAAGGTGAGTGTATGGCACTGTATTATCAAGCTGTTAGCGTAATTCATTAGTGAGAGGAAATTATTTCTGATTGATTTATTCTGCAATTTACAGCCAGCACGCCTTAATGTCTTCAAGAATGACCAAGACACGTGGGACTACACTAATCCCACCTTGAGTGGCCAAGGTAACACGCAGCCCCCAACCCGCCCCTCCCCTCTATTTCTTCCCCTTCTACTGTCACGCCACTGTATGAGATGGCCAGGGCTCTCTGCCTCCGGGAGCACTGCGTCTGATTACAGATGTTCACCATACTTAGTGACTCTGTGGTCATAGGCAGTATTCCTGTGATGCCTTCACAGTCTTTATGTCATTTCTTGTCACACTGCAGGCACAATGTAAGGGCATGAGGAGCAACCTCTAGGGCAGCCTACCTTGAGTAGCTATCGTCTGCATGTTATACGCCCAATGCACGCGTCACTGTAGCGTATGCAGTCACCACTGTCCCTCACATAGTTGCACATACCCTATAAAGCATGCCAAGTCTGCACTGAATCACATCCCTGCCTACTCGTGTCCAGCAAACACTAGAGGCCATCACAGCAGGTGGCATTCTTTTTTTAACATAGTGGAGATTTTATAGTTTTTAAGTTAGACAGAGCTCAAATCAAGACAGCTTGACATGCCTCTGGTTAAAGGTCCCATGAAATGATGCCTGAGATGTGAAATGTGTATCAGCCTCAATGTGCTTGATGTGTATTCATTTATACATGAAGTCATCTGTGAATCAAAGCAGGTAAAACTATTAGCAGAACAAAAACTCAGTTGGTGTCACTGCATCAGTCACTGGTGTTGGAATTAGAGTTGTGTTTCATGGGACCTTTGATGTTGAATATAAGTACTCGATATCACAAACATATATGGCAACATCATCATTTGGCTTTCAATTCAATCGTTAATGTATATGTTGTTTTACTTCTCACCTATGAACATTGCAGAAGGATATAGTCTGTATGCATTTTTTAGTTATTGGATCGCTTCCTGAGCAAACATTGAAACAAACCATTTAACAATCAATGTCAAAATTAAGGTGGAAACTTCATTAGTCACTTGTCACATCATCGCAACAGCAATTCCTCTCTTCCATGTTTTTGCCCAAACACGGGTTAATACACGTTACAGCTGAATAGACCTGTAATGCATTGGGTTTTGTAATGAGACTTTCACATAAATGTAATGTGCTTGGGGCCAGGTGGAGAATACATCGCTGAAGGTCATATTAGTACACATTTACTTTCCATTTCGCGTGGTCAGCAGTAGAATCCTACGGGTGTGTTTATGAATATTTCATTTTTTTTTTTTTTATTCCATCTGACACTGTAAAAGATGTAAATGTTTCTCATGTACACTGCCAGCACATGTACACGACAGGTTTCGTACTTGTCTTCGACACGTTCTGTCCACACATGTCTTGGTATTGTGCTGCCTAATGAACCAGAGGTACTCCTTGTGTCCTCACTGTGCAAACTCATACAGGCTTACCTCAAGTTCTACAGCTACAGCATTACAGCACCCACAGCTAAAGTAACTCAGCTCTGTGGCATACATCGGACACAGTGGGGCAACAAACACTGGAACACAACCTCAACTCTGTACTTCCTTATTCCAAGTCCATCATCACTCCTATCTCCACCACCTGACATGGGAATCCGTTTTAATTCTGCTGTCGGACAGTAGCTGCCATTTCACATTAAGGGACAGCAAAATTGCGAGGCCATGCAAACAGACATCTCGCATATCTACCACAGACTGATGATACATTGATAAGAGTCTATCATCATCTCTTATCCAACACAACACATCTGCCAAGCCTCGAGGATTCGCCCTTTTTGACACAAAACATTGACGATGAGGGCTGGATAGTGCGCCCATTGTGGCTCGGGACGTGCCTGCCATAACACAACCACAGGGAGCGACAGAAGAATTTTCAGACCAGGGAACAGATGACAACACATACTGTGGGCAATAAACAAAACAGATGCCGCTCTCTTTCTCTGATGCTAATTCCACTCATCTCTACCATCCTGCGCCGAACACAACACGACAACACAAGCAGCAGAATATCCGCGACAACACACAGCCTGAACCACTACGACAGCACATCGTCATGCAGACATTCCAGATGCCTTTTCAAATACGCAAGCATCACGTGATCGCCCATTTTTACATGAGAAGAAACATCTACAGGGGGGCCCATGAAGACACGAGCATCAAACACCCATCAAGCATACAAGCACAGAGGCAAACAGATTACAGTCCTTTCTACATTTATGGACCCTGGTGTTCTGTTTTTTCCTTGTGCCTTCCTCCCCATTTCCCTTCTCCTCTCTGTACTGTTCTTGTGTTGTTTCTGCCTTATTTCATTTACCCTTTTTTTCATTTTTTTTTTCCGGAACTGGCCCATAGTGACACCTTTAACGCCTCCCGTGTGATGCAGGTTTGGCTCAGTGTGTCTGTGGACTGACAGCCCACTCTGAAATGGTGCAAATGTCCTGCTTTGTGATCAGAGCACGGTAAGCTGGAAATGAGCCTCAAATGGCAGCTTTGAAAACATACTGGCAGCAAGTCAAAGCCGAGCTTGGACCTTGGATGCACTTTTCTTTCTGGTGGTGGGGAAACAAGGAAGGAAGGAAAGAAGATGGAAAAGACTGTGGTGGGAGAATGAGTTGAGGCTGGAGTCAGAGGTTGGCGGGTAGCATCCTTGCTGAAGACTGCCCCTCTACCTGCCCACTGTGTCCCATGCTCCATGTGTGGTGCTGTAAGTACTTGAAAGAAATGAATGAATAATCTGACTTTGTGGTTACAAATGAAACTTCAATGTACAACAAAACCAACTTGATGCCACCGTGCCCATACAACACATTTACAGTAGTACGTTTGCACTGGCAATTAAGTCATAATTGACCAGCTCTGAGTTTTTTTTATTTTATTTTGTTTAATTTTTTTTTCAATGTTTCATGTGAAACTATAGTCAAAACATTTAAGACTGTTGATCATGCCTCTGTGATGACTGCAATTTGTTTGGTAATCAACCTCCATAGTATCTTTGGGAATGGGTTGCATTTTTCACTGCGGGAGTAATTGTCACTTTGATTTATTGGTGCAATATAATTTTAGATGGATTTTAAATGCAGGCTTTGATTTGAGTGATTTCAATTTTTGTTTTAGTTTAAATACAAAATAGCGACACAATTGAAGACTCTGGCTAAAAGTGAGCCAGTCAGCAGTTGATTATCTGTGGGCACTGCTTTGCATTCTACCAGTCAAGCACAATATCTTAACATTGCATGCGCCTTATGGTTTAGTTACCAAGTAAAAACGAGGGCATCTCTTGGTTTGATTTCAGTCCTCCTAACCTATTGAAGCCTCTGTCATGAGTTGAACATGGTGCCAATGCTTACTGGAGTTTTACCCTGATAGAGGTCACCTCTTGTTTGGCCACTAGTGTTTGGCAACACTAAAAAAACAATTAACACACTTAACAGAAAACAGTTTTCTCACGAAGCAAACCCTCTAACAAACCTCCAACAAAACCAGACTCGAGTGTGAACGGCCGTCTGCGTTGACCGGTTGGGATGAGCGGTGAAAATGTTTCTGTGTCTCAGTGTGTAGACAGGAAACAATGACATCACAGCTATCATGTTTTTAATAATGAGCGTGCAACAAGAGCTATAACAATGTTATTTGAGTGAACATTAGAACAAAGGTTGCAAGGATGGAGCACTTTTTTCATGTTATGAAATAATTGCAAGTCCTTGTTGGTGAACAGTTTGCTCTTTAGTAAACATTAAGGAGAGAGCGTACAGGTTTAACTGAAAGCTTCCCTTATTTTTCACTGCTGATCTGAAGCAGCTTTGACTCACTAAAAGAAGATGGCTAAATAAAGGGCCTCAACAAACATGGATACTGATTCACAGAATATCACATGGTTTTATCAACTTAATCTTCTGGGGAAGTACTTTCACACATACAATGAAATGGACTGTTATCTTTATCAGGACTTTTCATTTTCTTGTCTAATTCAGGCCAATCTGCAACTCTGTTTTAATTTTTCCCTTCTCACAGTGTAATCTAGTTGAAATGCTTGATGTCAGCTCTGATGTGAAACCTTTGTCTTATCCTGGTTTGTTGTCATAGTTTCCAATAAAACATGCTTAGAGTGTTAGTTGTTGCTCACAGCCTTGATGCCTACATTTACCTGTGATCAGCAACAGGAATGTTTGTGTTGTGTATCAGAAATGTGTGGATACAGTTGTACAAAGATTCTGTTTCAGTACGTTTTGGATTTGACATGTATGTGTGTACTTGCACAGATGCTGAAGCGGAAGGCAATTGGAACAATTCACAAGGTGTGTGTTTGCATTAGGATGGTAGATATTAAGAAGCCTATCTTCCAAACGTACCATTTAAAAATCTCCATTATGTCTCATTAGACTAGTAGCATACAGCCTGCATACATTTTTTGAACACAATAGATGTCAGTACCTTATGTTGCATGCAATCACAGTCTGCACCTTGTCACTTAGTAGCTCATGTAATTTAACAGTTTGATAGGCAGCTTTCATTTTCCCATTTTAGATCCCAATGCCAATCCCAACAAACGGCAGAGGCAGCCAGCTCTTCTAGGAGATCACCCTCCTGATTTTGGTAAGAATCCAACAAACCGTCATCTTACGCCGAGAGTTAATAGATCATAGTCTTTAACTGTTTCTGTACCCTTTCATTGATCAAAGGTGGCCCGCAAGGAGGTTATCATAGCTACAATGATGATAACTATGGCCCTCCTCCCCACCGCATGGGGCCAGGGATGGGTGGGCGCGGGCGCGGCAGCCAGCGCTATGGCTCTGGATATGGACCACCACCCCCCGAGTATGGTCCTCATTCGGACTCCCCAGTTTTAATGGTGTACGGCCTTGAGCCCGCCAAGGTCAATACTGACAAGGTCTTCAACATCTTCTGTCTCTATGGCAACGTAGAGAGGGTGAGTGAAATGACACAATGTGCACGCTTTGCTATAAGACGCCAAATATCGATCTCTTCATCTGCCTTTAATTTGTTAAAGGAAGCGGACGATGTCTCATTTGTCCATAGTGAAGCTGAATGTGTCTCCTCTTCAGGTTAAATTCATGAAGAGTAAACCCGGGGCAGCGATGGTGCAGATGGGGGACTGTTACGCCGTGGACAGAGCCATCACCCACCTTAATAATGTCTTCCTTTTTGGACAGAAACTCAGTGTTTGGTAAGATGGGGCTGCCCAAACCATTCCAACACACATCATTCACTTTTGAAAATCATTCGCATTATGTAGAGATTGGCACAGATATCCAACCTCGGTATCTCGTCCGTTGGCAGTGTGTCAAAGCAGCAGGCCATCGTGCCAGGACAGTGTTACCAACTGGAGGACAGCACCAGCAGCTTCAAAGACTTCCACGGCTCCCGCAACAACCGCTTCACCTCTCCAGAGCAGGCAGCCAAAAACCGAATCCAGCACCCAAGTAATGTCCTGCATTTCTTTAACGCCCAGCCTGACATATCTTCAGAGATCTTCAACCAGGTACTGAAACCACCCCCCCGTGAAGTATGTCGATGTCTTACAAACTGCATCACCACCACTTGTTTCTCCTTGTTGTAGGTGTGTGATGAACTGGAGATCAAGAATCCTCTTAGTGTGAAGCTCTTCTCTGGAAAAAGTGAGTCATGATTTTAATGTTGTGAATGTTATCCAGACAATAATGAGTTTACTGGCAGATGTGAAATCAAGGTCAGGAAAAAGGGTGTTACTTAATTCACTTAGCAGGACACGTCACCCGTTTATTTTTTATTTGTTTAATGTGTGTTCTGAGTAGTACACATATGCTGGTGGTATACTGCAGCGGATCTGTTTTAGTTGAGTGCACAGTTGAATATAATCCACTGTGGTAATCTAATCAGTCGCCTTCTGTTGTACAAAAGGTGAGCGGAGTTCATCGGGTCTGCTGGAGTGGGAATGCATCAATGACGCCATGGAAGCCCTCTCTGTGATGAACCATTACCAGATGAAAAATCCCAGTAAGCACTCGGCTTATGATTGTTTACAATTTAAAACACATGATTTGTTTCGCCACCCTCATAATGTCTTCTACCTTCATCTTTTAAACTGTTGAATCTGTTGTCTTTGTGTTTCAGGTGGGCCTTACCCTTTCACACTGAAGCTGTGTTTCTCCACCACACACCATACCAACTAAATGCTCTCAATTCAAACTATTTGTTATGTTTTGTGTCTTTGCATAGTATACTACAATTCAGTTGCCATGTACAATTTGACATGCAACCAGCAATGACAAAACCTAGGACCATGTGCTTGAAAATGTGTTAATTTAACTGGTTTTGTACAAATGTTCGTTTATTTTTAGCATTTTACAATCATTCTCTGTTAACACGTTAGATTCGAATCATCCCCACCAACCCGATATAACATTTAAATGTCGGCCTGTTTTTGATTTTTAAATAAAGTTCACAATCACCAATATTTGAAGAGACGCCCTTGTCACACTAATAACAGTTTTTACTTTAAGTACCACTGTATGGGATTAAGTGGCTCTAGTGAGGTTGCCGTCAGCAATTGAGTGTTTCAGGCTACACAAAAACTACACTGAACCTAATGTTCATGTTGTCTTTATGAATCCTGAACACAAGGCTAATGATTATTTACAAGTTATAGTTTAATTATATGTACAGTATACGGTATGTATAAAGATTCTCTTTGTGTCTTATCTCCTTACAGTACCTTTAAACAGCTTTAGTGATCACTCCTCTGCTCTCCACATCAGTAGTGTGACCCACAAATGTTTGTTTCTGCGTATAGTGTGAACCCATTCGAACCCTTCCAATAATATTCTTCATCCTCCTAGAACCAGACATGTTCTCCACATGAACAATTCAGACCATGTTGCACATTTTCCCAGAGGAAGCCAGAGAACTGCTCTATTTCATATATTTGCAAAAAAAAGTTTCATTAGAATGCAATCTTGTTTTCCTCCACTACACCAATTGTATGTATTTAAGCTACATCTAAAGATTCAGTCAATGATTCAGAGGTGAGGCTGCACGATGTAGTTCAATACCCCTCAACTCACCCTTCCCCCTCTTTCATGTGGGGGAACCTGTGGTGTCCTTCAGTTATCATTGTGGTCGGCTATTTATATTTATAGGCCTTTATCTTGACTAGACAGCACTCAAAGCACTTCACAGTATAGTTTACATACATGCAAACATTCATTGATGAGTTTGTCCATTTTGGGCTACTGTAAACATGCACAATGGGGGCCCTTATAGGGTTTATTCAAGAGTCCTAGAATAAACAAAGAATATGTCCTTTCTCAGTAATTACACAACAATAAGTACACTGAATTATTGTCACTCAGTCAATAGAAATAATTCACCAAAGGCCTCACACCTTTAATCTAAGGTTAATAATTGATAATTAAATGAAGTCAGGCACTGCAGCATGTATGAGTACACTCCCTGGATACAAATGAGTTGTAATAATCCTAACGGCAGACTGGCACCCAGCAAAGGACTCCGCCATGGCCAAACCATCCGGTTAAGTGAGTTCTAAGTGATTGGAAATACCCCTGGATCCGCCCATAAAACCGGATCCGCACCAGTCAGTAAACCAGTTCTTCCCGAGTCCACTTCACGAGCCACCACCGACTCTGGTGAAACTGGTTTACACGTCATTTCGCCAAAGAGCCACGTGTAATTACTGAAGTAACGCGAAAACCGGTAACGCATACAAGACGTGGCAAACTACAACTCCCACAATCCCCCGCGCGCCAAGCCGCGTAGGTGTTTCCGGTGTCTTATAACATTTTACTTCCTTCCACACAGACCGACGAGAACAAACCGTGAAAGGAGACGCTGCTAACTTTTAAATGTCGCCCGCCGCCGCCGCGTCGCTTTAGCTAAGTTTGCCCTTTTTATTTCCGTGTTAGAATCCGCGGCATGTGGCGCCTCGCGTCCGACAACTGACGAGCAGTCGAGAAGCGCGAGCGTAACGTGTAGGCCTCCGAAGAAAGTTTGGTCGCGGGCCTGTAAACAACATGTCGTCCGCTCCGCAGTCCTCCTCCAGACGGCAGTGGTGCTACCTCTGCGATCTGCCCAAGATGCCCTGGGCCATGCTGTGGGAGTTCAGCGAGGCCGTGTGCCGGGGCTGCGTCAACTACGACGGCGCCGACCGCATCGAGCTCCTCATCGAGACCGCCAGGCAGCTGAAGAGCACGCACGGAGTTTTAGACGGCAGGTCCCCGGGTCCCCAGCAGGGCAAACCCAGCTCGTCTGGGCCCATGGAGACAGGGCGGCAGCATGGAGAGCGCACCGACAGGGGGAGGGGGGAGTATGGGGTGCCCTCTCGCCTGCCGAACGGTCTGCACCGGGGTGAAGATGTGGCCATGTCCGAGGGCAGCCGACAGAGTCCCAACACTCGTCGGGCCATAGCCGGGGCTGTCCCCGGTCTCCATGGCAGCCTACCGCATGCGTTGATGGCTCAGGGGTTGGTTGCAACCCCTCACGGCCTCTTGGCCCCACTGTCGGGCTCCAGGGGTGGCACCGCACCTCTGGCGGTGTCGGCACCCATCATGGGTGATGCCGGGCGAAGACAGGCCGTGTCCCTCGGGGTGGGGGCCAGCTCCTCCACTCTGGTGGGTATCGATCCGGCACTGTGGCGAAACAACGAGGTGATCAGTGAACTGAATGAGATTTCTCGCAGCAGGATTGAAGGGTGGCCCAATCGCCCCAAAGCGGTGCGGGACGTTCTCGTGGCCCTCAGCAGCTGTGTCCCCTTCAACGTGCGCTTCCGGAAAGACCACAACCTGATGGGCCGCGTGCTGGCCTTCGACGCCAGCACCACCCCGGAGTTTGAGCTGAAGGTGTTTGTCGAATACCCCGCCGGGTCCGGAATGATCTTCTCGGGAGTTCCGGACCTGGTCAGGCAGATGTTCCGCGACTCGGCCAAAGATGCAGGCAAAGCGGTGAACTCTGGGCTCCGGTACGTGGAGTACGAGAAGCGACAAGGCACCGGAGACTGGCGCGGGCTGTCCGAGCTGTTGAACGACGGCGTGCGCATGTTTAAGGAGCCCCCGATCCCGGAGGTTCTGCCGCAGCCCGACTCGGTGTTGCCCATGGCAGCCTCTGGGCGCCCAGTACCGGCGAAGGGCACAACCCGTCGCCGCAAGGCCTCGCCGGGCTCTGAGAATGGCGAGGGCGAAGGGAGGCCCGAGCACAGTGCCAGAGAGCCCTGGCCCCGAGGCGCCTACTCCGGCATGGAACTGCTTCCCGGCATGGCTGCCCCCCAAGAGGGCCCGCCCCGTTTACACAGCCAGCCGTCGCCCATCTCGGCGCTCATGGGGGTCGCAGATAGCCTGAGCTCCAGTCAGATGGCCAGAGACAGCCCCAGCATGTCCACAGCCCACTCCTCCTCGTCCGGGCGTCCCACCAGCAGCAGCCCCTCCACTGCCTCCACCTCAGTCTCCCAGGCGTCTTTGGGGCAGAGTTTGAATTCGGTGGGGCAGAGCAGCAGCAGCAGCAACGCCGCCGCCGCCGGCGAGTCATCAGGCAGCGCGCAGGGCACCCTGCTCTGCTGCACCCTGTGCAGAGAGCGCCTGGAAGACACTCACTTTGTCCAGTGTCCCTCTGTCCCGCACCACAAGTTCTGCTTCCCCTGCACCCGGGGGTTCATCCGCAGCCAAGGTCAAGGAGGGGAGGTGTACTGCCCCAGTGGGGAGCGCTGCCCCCTGTCCGGATCCACCGTGCCTTGGGCCTTCATGCAGGGCGAGATCTCGACCATCCTGGCTGGAGACGGAGATGTGACGGTAAAGAAGGAGAGCGACCCTTGACGTCTTCACCCCATGCCGCGGTGAATGGTGAGATGGTGAGAAATGCAGCTGTTTTAAAAATTTTATTGTCAACGTATTGACCCAAGTCTTCCTGTTTACATGGCAACACAAGGGCCCCATCTGACCGGAGAGGGTAGGATAGGGTGTGTTGCCATCAAACCTTTCAGTTTGAAGAAATCTCAAAAGAACTCATTGTGATGGTGGAAGGAGGCGACTGGGTATCAACACTGCGCTGATGTGATTTCCTCCCTCCAAGTGTGATGGCGTGATTTGAAATTAGGGGTTGGTTGATTATCAGCTGCAATATTTGGCATGTGGCTTTTAGGTCGGTGCTTTCTTTAAAAAAGTAATTAATTGTAAATGAATCTTGCTTTCAAATCACCGTTATCAGCCACGTCACCCACAATAGGCATCTTCTGCTGGTATCGATCAAGCACTAATTGAAATCGCGTTGTCACACAAGGAGGTAGAATGAAAACCCTTGTTACAAGTGAAAACACAAAGGTGAAGAAAATGTTACATTCCTTATATACAGCCGTCTCTACTGGCACAATAACTAAATATCTAAATAAGTGTTAACTAATTGCATTTAAATGATTCGATTTCCATCTAATTATCCTAATATTCAGTTTTATTCTCACAGGCTCCCTCTGGAACGTCATCGTTTTTTTCCAAAATATATTTTTTAAACAACATAAGTATTACAGTATGCATTACAATGATACAAACACACAACAGTTATGGAATCATAGTGTGAAAGATGAACAAATAAAGCATTAGACATAATTATAGAATAAAGACACCCACCTCATCCTGGCCCACACATCTTCAGGGATGTCCCTGAGTGTTTTTGGTCTCTGAACATCAAACATCACTCAGGCTTCAACTTGATGATTTAATTTATTTATTTAACCATAGAAACAGACAGTTAAGTTTATTAACTTGTGTTCTACTCACAAAGGCTCATTTATTTGGTTTACACTAAAATGCTCTTCCACACCCTAATCCCTAATTATATTGTTTCCTTTCAGCCCTTCTTTTCTCTCTGAGGGAATGTGACCTTAGACTAGACAAACTTTGTTTTCTTCTTATTGTCACTTCAGGATATTGTAATAATACAATTTTCCAAATATTTAATGGTTTAGACTAAATATTGGCAGGTGAAACTATCCTGAAACTAGCTGTAAAGTGGAAGGTCTTGAATAATATGCCATGACATCAGATTGTTTGTGGAATCAATTACACCATTATGCTTACTGAGGTGTAGCGGACTTTCTCAGTCTGCAAAAACAAGATATGTTTGTTGAGATTGTTCCCAGTGTTCCTCACACACATTTCTCCTCTCTCTGTCTCCGCAGTGGAACACACACTTTGAAAGCACTTCCCTATTATCTCGAGCAGACGTCTTCTGGCTGCAGTTCATCGTTGGTGCCTCTGAGAACACAATAAATCTGAACCCCTGGAGGACCGCAACACCCCCTCACACGTACACACTATTAACTAAAGACACAGCAGGACTCACTGGTGAGAGGCAGGACAGGTCTCGGCTCACCTCATCCTGAGAGATGAGCTGCCACACCACAACCCAACAATGAGTCCCGGCCACATTTCCCCCTCTCCTGTCCAGCGCAGCAGACGCCTCATTGGGCCCCGTTTCAAAGCCCAGGATTGAAAGCACACGCTTTATTATTTTTTTTTTAAAGAATGACAATCTTTCTTTTTCATTTTTTTTTGTGTCATATATGTTGTGTACTGTCCAACACAGATGAGTGACAGCGATATTTAATCATGCAATTCAAGGAAAAACTAATGAATGTTTAAAAATGTGGCAAAAACCATTGGGTCCTTAAAGCCAAGGATTAAACCATGTAATCCCATACTATGTCTTTTAGGTATTCTCCCTATATTGTATGTCAAAAATGTGAATTTACTTTCAATATGGCTATGTAATTTCTATTTTTGATACAATACAAATTTCTATGTATTTGTTTATAGTGATAAGACCAAAGATGGTTTCATGCGCAATGTAATTTTAATGTATTGTAGCTGTGTATGCTGTATTCACTGATAACCTTGGCATCAGTCACTAATTTGTTCATCTATCACAAACGTAAGCTTGTTTTGTCTATTTACTTTTTGACTTGTATGTATGGTGGAATAATTAGCACCACAATCTTCAATGGTTAACCCACATACTTATGTGATCTTAACAGGTCAATTCTACAATAAATTACAAAATAGTTATTAGTCGTAGCTGCTTTTTTACGCCACTAATTTGAGTTTTCTTAATCACAAATGTTAAACACATTAAACGTATTTTAAAATAAACATTTATTTGATAAATACAAAAAAACCCACACCAGGTATCATAAAATCTTTTGATTATATAAGTGTCATTATGAACAGATGTATCACTCATACCGTGAAACACAGTGAACCAGTTTTGTAAACATGCTGTAAAGTTAAGAATATATTTAAAAATCATCAGCTGCTCAATATAACCATAACATGCATTGACGTGATTATTATAATTACTAAAATGCTGTAAACCCCACATCAAGCCATGGAAGCTAGTTTCACACCGTGGGTGAGCGCCTCACATCATTCAAACAAAAGTCAGTGGTATAGATCCTGAAATTGAATAAATTCTTAACTGTGCCCATGCTAGTGGTTTTAGTGGCTGTCTTCTGGCTCCTCCAGGTGGCTCAAATGGGACAGCCGGTGTCTCCCAGTGCCTCCTTAGCTCCCTTCAGTGTCTCTCGCTTCACACACTTCCAGTAGCCAGAGATACCAGACTGATGCTGCACCTGAGGACACACAGTGTCACAATGGGGTTTAAAAGACAAAAGTATTCAGAGGAACATGATCTCAAATGTCAGGCTCACACCGTTTCAGTAGCGGCCATATTGTCGACCTACATTTAATGATAGAAGAATGATTGTGTCAATATGTTATTTTAGTACAAATGAGTGTGTAGAAATAAATTACTACTAAGGCACGTAAATAAGCATTTACTTGAACCTTTGCAATGACTTCACTAGTGATGCATTTGGTGGCAGTTTAAAGGTACAGTGTGTATAATTAAATGGTGAAGTTGCATCTTGAAGCTGAGTACTCATCACTTCACCTTTCCCTTAACAGCAAGTGGGAGGTTGACTTCATGGGTGACTTCAGTTATTTCAATATTTATTACTGAAGGTATTAAGTCTGTACATTGAGGTGACTCGCATGGCAACTCAGCTAAGAGGACCTGCCCTAATGTCTATATAAGGACTAATTCTACGGTAATGAAAACAATAACTTCTTGTTACTTCAAAAATACCAATACAATTACTTGATATTTCAATTCAGCAAATGAAAATAATTATATCCAAACCTTACACCTGGGACCTTTAAAAAAATGATCTGCCCCACCAAAACTATAGTTACTTCCTGTCTGACCTTCAGCACATCCTTACAGCAGGTTTCAAGTTTATCTAGTGTGCTGGATTCGAAAACATAATCTCCCGTGGAGATAGAATTGTCCTGATAGATGACCTCACCTTCAGCCCGCGCAGCACTCGGTCTGTCATCACACCCATGAATTCCTTATGGCTCAGGCAGTTGTCTCCGTCCATGTCAAACAGTTTGAACACGGTGTCCAGCACATTCTCAGACAGATCATGGCCGGTGGCGATCCGCACGGCTCGCTTAAACTGGGCTGGAATCACACAAGGAACCGTCAAACATGCTGTGTTTGGATGTGAGGAGGGGACACAGTGCAGACCAGCTGGACTCTTACCCATTCCAACAGGACGGTTTGCACCAGTCACCATTTTCATTGAAAAGGCAAAGTCCTCCAGGTTGTTGGTGAACAGGCAGAAGGCTTTGAACTCCTCAAACGTGATGCTCTGCAACACAACACGAGTGACTTTAAAAGCCTCACGTGACATCAAACCACATTTTCACAGCATTTCTGTCGCCGTACCTGTCCTGCTGGGATCTTCTTCCTCATGTTATCCCAGTAAACGTCATTGTCTTCTTCGTTGGTGTAATGCAGCAGCCACTCTGCAAAGTCTTCTCTCCGCATGGTGTCCATACCTCTGGAAAACTGCAGGAATTCCATCTCCTGCACCTCAGCCTGCAGGTCCTCCATGAACCTGAGGGTTCGGGTAACACTGGTTTACACTGAGCTTGGCAAGTTGTAAATGACCATTATAATCTGATATTTTTGATCTTATTTTTTAACAGAAACATCTTTCACTGCTAAGTCCATAATCTAAAATGTCAAATAGGGCTGAAATCTAGGGTTAAAAGCTGAGAGAGAGAGAGAGAGAGATGTGGTATAGTTGAGTCTTTTTTGCATATGTGGCAAAATAATGACAGTCAATGAACAGTTTCTGCTTCTGTTCTGTTCTGTAACATGCATTTATAAATATAATACATCTGCAATATAGTGGCCATTCCAAAACCGAATGAGAGGTAGAGATCAGAGCACGTTTTAAAAGGCAATCAATACCTCCCACCTCCTTCCATCAGCCCTCAGTGAAACGTATGCACCCACAGCACATGAACCCAAACAGTCTGACTATTGTTTGAAGCTGGGTGGAGGAGACAACACCAGGAGGAAAGCACTGACATTGACATCATCATCTGGGAGTTGCTAACCTCTCACTATCATCCCTGTTTCAGCAGTGTTCGCCTGTCTGGCCTGATGAAAAGACAGCAGTCACACGCTGCAAGATTATGTGCTGAATGCCCACAGGAAGACATACACACACACACACACACACACATATATATATATATACACACATATATATATATATATATATATATATATAT
>JAFBJT010000747.1:54032-68457 GCA_016785325.1 Chascanopsetta lugubris
CCTGATCTTTCTCTCTCTCTCTCTCTCTCTCTCTCTCTCTCTCTCTCTCTCTCTCTCTCTCTCTCTCTCTCTCTCTCTCTCCCTCTCCCTCTCCCTCTCCCTCTCTCTCCCCCTCTGCCTCAGGGCGACCTGCGAGTTCTGGCCATGCAGTCTGTATTCGAGGAGTCTCTGCCTCGTCCCAGCGTGGACGCCGTTCGCGGGGAAATGATGCCCAGTTGTTGGCTCCTTCAGCCAATTAGACGCAGCGGAAGAGAATCCACCAGGCTCGTTTACCTGCTGCAGGTGAGACACTCTGCTGGCTCGTGTTCCTCTCATCAGCCGGTGCAGAAACGCTGTGCTCACAAACAACGGCGGCTCATTTGACCTGCCTGCAGAAGCCTGAGTGTTTTCATCGTTAGCATCAAACTGAACCTGACAGCTGAAGGTGAGACGCGTGAAATGCCTTTGATGCAGGCTTTGGTAAAAACACCGGCGATAATACATCACTCCGGTCCGTCTGGGCTGTGATGGATTTCCAAATGCAGCTGACATTTTCCCCAGGAGTTGAATTTAAATTCCGACGATCATGTTTTGCTTTGTCAACACTTCAGATGTTGATTTGAAATAAACGTACAGCCTTGGCTCCAGCTGCCGTCCAACTCTTAACTCCCTATAGGCTCTATATAAAGATGGACGTAGCGTCCGTGACGTCATCCATAGGTTTCTGCAGAGTGATTACGAGGCGGCCTAACTCCTCCTACTTCCTGGTTTGTCGAAAAAATGGGCACAGAGGCGGAGCACAGGTAGAGCAGGGCCCATGGTACTGTCACGGCATCCACAGAACGTGCCAGGTCGCCCCCTTGTGTCACTCAAGAGGCCACGCCCCTAAATGATTCACATTTTCAAACCGCGATGGAATAAGAATAAGCGAGTTTGGAAAAAAAAAAAAATTTAAATCCTACAAATTGCACTTTTAACGACACTGCTAAGAAACCAAGAGCTCAAGTTGTACATCCTCTTTACTGAATAAATTATCTTATTGCATCAGTGGTGAAATTATAAAGCAATTTCTTTTTCTTTTTAAGTAAAGTTGGAATCTGCATTTCTTTCCTCCCACTCAGCAGAAAGGAAGCCAAAATATCACCGATACAGAAACACTGCTGTCTGTCTGCGCTGCAGTGATCAAGTATAGAGCTGCGATGACAAGGTCATTAAGGTCGCGCTATTAGAAATACCCAACCAATTACAAGTCGGTCCCAGCTGTCAATCATCCTGTTTCACACTGTTTCATCGCGTCAACGAACCAAAATTAGAGAAATTGGCTTAGAGATGTATTGTCCCTGCACTTTGACTTTTAATGTGGTCATGCTCCATCAGCCAACACGGAGGAGGAAATGATTTATGCCCCCATGATACTATGCACATATATTAAAGTCAAAGATATTGACAACACTAGGTGAAGTACGATTTATATTTGTGTACGTTTGGCTCTCATGATGAATCTAACACTCCTCGCAGAAAATGAAATGGCTGTTTGATAAAAAAATTTAAAATAAAAAAAATAAAAAAAGGCACATTTCTCTGCTGGCTCCGCCACACCACTGCACAGTTGATTTAATTTATATCTCATATTTGGATTGACACATTTCATTTTGACTAATTAGGCAGAACTGGCTGCTAAATTATTCACGCCCCCCTCCATTAATGTCTTTAAAATCAGTCGGTGGACAGAAGTAAAGGAAAGGGGGGGAAATCTGCATTTCAAAAACACCAGATGAAACAACAAGACATGTCGACAGGATCACATCTAATAGGCTTTGAATATTTAGGAGGGCCCCCCACCCCACCCCACCCCCTCCCACTCTCTAACTCTTGAAAACAGACACACGGGGGCCAACAGAAATATCGTGCTTGTTTGAAAGCTGTCGCGTTAATGGCGAGGCGTTAATTAACCCGGGCCGTGTGTCGGAGACGCCGGCGCCACCGTCCTTTTAACAAGCGGGAACAGGCAGCACTCGCGTCGGAACCCTGCTCCTTCTCCGGACTCGCCGCTGAATTTGCATTCATCTCCTCAGTGCCGGGATAATCAGCTGAGAGGTGATTGAGAGGAATCCAACCGTAAAGGCCCCACCGCCGCCGCCGCCACCCACCACCCACCACCGCCATCGTACCACTTCTTCTTCTTCTCCTCCCCCTCCTCCTCCTCCTTTTCACAAAACGCCTCATTTTGATTCTGTAATTTGCACCTTCTCCCCTCAAGTGAGCCCGTCTCAGACCCACAAATATAAAAAAGAAAAAAAAAATCAGGGTATGTATGGAAATGAGTGAATTCCCCTTGGAGACATATTGAGGGGGGAGGGGGCGGTGATGGGAGGGTGGGTGGGTGGGGGGTGGGCTATAGAGGTGTCACAGTCAATGAAGCTGCTGTGGTGCCATCCCATGTTTACGCTGAACCCATTTAACCAGTTAACCACTGGTACCATATGGATCCTTCAAGGGGGGTGCGGGGGGCGGGGAGGGGGGTAAGCTGAGGCCAGACCCTGCCCCCCCCCCCCCCCCCCCCCCCCCCCCCCCCCCCCCCCCCCCCCCCCCCCCCCCCGCCCCCCCTCTCCCCCTCCATCACAACCGATGACGGCGTAAACGATCATCATCTCGCTAATACACGGCAAATATAGGGCGCATGGGCGAAGCCGTGGGTAGTTAACTGTCATTGTTGTACGGATGGATGGCTGAGCCGCGTTCCAGAACGGTGACAACATACGCTGCTTTGTGCTCCATTCAGCGCTGCCAACAACCACTGGAGGCATCTGTAGCTGCTCTGCATCGCTCAGATCCTCATCTGGCTCTTATGAATATCTATGAGCGCGAAAAAACAAAAAAAACAAAAAGAAGCCCCGGTGTCTATGGGTGACAAACCAGGCTAATGAAGACATTCTGCCGTGTTTCATCACGCCCCCCCCCCCACACACACACAACCCCCCCACCCCCCAACCACCACCTTTACGTATGTATTCCCACTCAGGCTAGTAGTTTATCGCTATTAAATATGTCCACATCATTAAGAGCAGCATTGTTTCCTGATGAGTTTGGCTAAAGGTTAGGATTGTAGCAACTCCCCATTCCGAGCCTGCGCTGCTGCATAATTGCCTCCTGCTGAAGAAGCGAGGGCGGCGGGGGGGGGGGGGGGGGGGGGGGTAGGGGGGGGATGCTTTTCGCCGAATAGAAGTGTCATCAGTGAACATCTTGGCGCCTTCAAAAAAACAAAAAAACAAAAAAAACCCAACAAGAAGTATAATATCCGTGGTATTTCTCTGCTCTCTGCTGGTGGAATGCTGATCCTCCTGGCTCACTGGGAATGGGGCCATGTTTTTGCTTGGGTAGCTCCATCTGGTCCTGGCACCGCCACGCTTTGCCCCTGCCCAGGAGTTCTGCATCCCAGCTATGTGTTGGCAATTAGCAGAGATGTTGGCAAGGCGTCAGGCTGCAGTGTGACATTCTCCCCTGCGTGTTGACTGGATGTGCCGTGTGTGTGTGTGTGTGTGTGTGTGTGTGTGTCTTTATATACATGTGTCCATACATGTGTGCACAAGTAGTCATGGCTTCCTTTTTTTGTATGAGGCAACTGAAGCCGTCCTACTCCACTATTCTGATTCATGCAGCTTAGCGTAGTTTACACTGTGACACTGTTCAGCTCTTTGTGCCACTTTGTAAACAATGTTGCCAAAGTTGCACTGAGGGCTTAACCTCTTTACTGTCTGTGTTTGTAAACACGTTGATTGGGAATTACTTCACTCTTCTTATGAATTCATATTTCACAAGCTAAATCCATGGGTTTCATTTATGGTCAGAAATTAAAAATGTGTCGCACTTGTGTCTCAATGTCACCGTTTTAAAGGACCAGTATGTGCAGTGAATGTAAATGATCTCCAATGGAATATAAAATCTTTTATAGTGATGTTCCATGAGTGTATAATCACCTGAATATACTAGCTATCTTCATTAAACTAGAATGAGACCATTATATTTACATCAGGAGCGGGTCCTCTCAACGGAGGCGGCCATGTTGCTCCACCATGTTTTCACAATAGCCCAGAATGAACACACATTTTGAGTTTTAAAGATAACTGGACAACCATAGGCTCTTTTACTTTGTACACGTTTGTAAGGGGTAAGAAGGTGAGAGGTGTTCAGCTGCGACATGCAAGGCCACCACTGGATGTCACTCTATCCTACACACGTTACTGCACATGTTTCTAAAACATAATGGGAGGATTAGGAGATTATGAATAATTATATATCATAAATGAAATTGCATTTTTTTTAACAAAACATCTGCTCTCTGTGCAGCTTTAAATCGTATGGTAATAGCTGAAACACTTTCTCGCCGATTTGGAACCACAGGGAATGAGAAAATAGTTGGTCATTTTTGACCACACTGCCCTCAGCAGAACTTCTTTAAATACATTTCTATTTTAGATTTTTTTTTTTTTTAAATACTGTGTTATATTTCCCGGGACCTTGAATTGGAATTCATATTCTGTCTCTCCTCAATTTTCAAATCTCTCCCTAGGCACTCCCTCCCTTGCTCTTCCATGTGTTCCAATTTCATACCTGGACTATTTATTTATTTATCTATTTTCAATCTATAAACATTTTCTCTCAGGTCTGACGTGGCAGGACGACATCACCCAGCAGGTTATCTCCAGAGAGCTCTCCAAACTGAGGAGCATCCCCCTGCGCTATCAGGCCACGCCCCCGAGCCCCTCCGACCGGCTGAGCGTCTACCGCAGCTCCAGGGACCGGAAGCTGAGGCCCGCCGAGGCGGAGCTGAGCAGAAACCTGCAGCAGTACCTGAACAGTCTGGGCTTCCTGCCTCAGGCCGAGGTCGACGGGCAGCGAGAGGGAGGAGCCAGAGTTCAGGTGAGACGTCCTCGCTGTGGCTGACGTTCAGGCACGAAGTCCACTTTAAAACCTCTCCGCTGCAGATGATCGTCTGTGGCCCTGGGAGGGAATATCTGAAAATGGAAAAAAAAAAAAAAAGTCACGGTTGTCATGGTGATCCATACTATGGGCCCAAGGCTTTTTCCAAGCGAGCCTCTGAGGTGGTGTCCACATAGAGAAGCAGTATTTTTGCGCAATGCGCGTCATGGTTGTTCACAGCTGCGTGTTCAGGTGTGGAGCTGCAATTTGATTTCTGGCGCAATTGAATTCAAAAGTACATCAATAGGAAGAGTGAGTCGCTATATGAGCAACTTCCTGCCCTGAGATGAGAATAAAAGCCTGGGTTGAAACACAGGAGTGCTCTTACTATGAAAAAGATACAGGAAGTGCGAATCTTTGGGGCTGTAGTGTAATATACATTTTCTAAATTGTTCTGTGAAAAAAGTGGAAAAGTTACAATGCCACCTATTGACCTGGCATATGTACTACAATGGAAGACATAGTTTTCTGAACATTATAAAAAAATTAAATAAAAATGCATAGGAAGAATGATGGATTCACGTCTTTCATGTACTTTACTGTATCTAAAAAAAAATCACTCTGCTGCGTGGATCCAGAAATCCAGTGGCACTGGGTTGCAGGGTAAAGGTCATAAATACTGCTCTCTGCTACATAAGTAAACATGACAATAAAAGACACGTTCTCCTCGCGCTAATTTATGGAAGGGCCTCTTCCTATTCATGTTGAGAAAGAGTCACTATCTGCCTTTTCCCGGGGTCGCCCTCTCATCCCCGCCTCGCCTTTGTTTCTCGCTCTCTTCTCCTCTCCCCCCCCGCCGCATCTCCCACCGAGCGGGGAGCCCTTTTTACACAAAGATCCTCCATCACCTCTTTACATTATTCAATCCTCATATTTAGGTTGGAACCGCGCGCTTTGTGTGCAATGTGCTCGGCATCCTTCATCGGCGAGACGCGTCCTGCTGCTGTGTCAGTGCCGCCATAATGCAAAGTTGAAGAGTTCAGGACCTTCCTTATTGATGAGATGAGGCCCTTTGTTGTGCGGCGTGATGGAAAAAGGCAAAGATGGTTAGCCCTGAATGGCAGCACCCCCCCCCTCCCTGCCTCGCTGTGCTAATGCCATTATGGCCTCTCAGTATGCCGGGGAGTGGAGAGACTGACATTTTCTCTGTATAAATGTGAAGGACAGAAAATGGCACCGAGGGAGATAGCTCGTATTAGCGCGGCGGCAACATGGATAATAACGCTGCTCGATGGATCGGACGCACTGTACGCTCGATTGGAGTGCGGGACCGTCGTGATCCAGACAAGAAGATTCCTCGGCCCCAACAGAATCAGACGGGGCAAATCGTCGAAACACGTTTGGGCGCCAGCTTGCAGCACCGAAGGGTCAGAAGGCCCCCGAATACCTGTGCATCAGCGAAGTAACACGGGTCGGATAGGATCCGCGGCTAACGGTTATTTTTGTAAGCGATTAATCTATCGATTAATTTTTTTTTTCAATTCGATTAAAACGATTATTTGAATAGGTGGAAAATACAGCACAGAAGACAAAATGATCATTGTCCGACTTATCACCTGATGTTTTCAGGTCCAGTCGTCCTATTGACACCATCACTGGGAAGCCTGTGTGTGTGTGTGTGTGTGTGTGTGTGTGTGTGTGTGTGTGTGTGTGTGTGTGTGTGTGTGTGTGTGTGTGTGTGTGTGGGCTCGTGCGCATCTTATGAGTGTTCGTGAATGAGAAGCAGCGTATGTTTCGTCATCTCCTTAACCTTAAACAGTTCCAGCAAAAAAATTAATTTAAGATTCGATTCATCGATTCAGAGAATTTGTAATTGAACAATTTGTATTATCAATTAGAGTCGATTCCTCGCTTTAGCTCTAAACAGGAACTCGTATGGCCAACTTTGAAATCAGACGAGTCATATTTTCATATTTCCCTCCACTCAGATAAAGGATTACGGCTCCTTTTCCTGACAGAGTAGATATGCATTTAAAGTTTGTTGTGTGTTGTGGAAATGCATGAAATTACACTTTGAGTGACACTATCTCGTCTACGATTTCCATAATGCAATTTCCAAGGGCAGTTGTCTTTGATCTAGAATCCCTATTCATATCCTGTCCTGTCTCGTGGAGCCCAGGTTCTCTTCTCTTTTCATACCAGAGCCTGTCACAACAGTGCTGACCCAGTACAACCTGTTTAATGTTCTCGTGGGAGGAGGGGCTTAAAAAAACTAAAAAGGTTGAATATTTATTATATGGATTTTGTCACTTCAGCTTTGTTAAAATCAGCGAAAATGAGAGCAAGAGCCACATTTCATGCTAATGTCAGCGGGCTAACATGTTCAGTGTGACATCATGTTGTTACATCATAGTTATGATCGAAGCTACAAGTTCCAACAAAGGCTCATATCAGCATTTTGGGCTTGAAATGATTAATTTAATTGCCTTTTCTTTTAATTGATCCTATGCTGTGAAGTGAGATTACCATTGGGACTGAGCTAGTTAATCCAGTACAAGCTGAGGTATTTCACTCCAGGGTAAGAACGAGTGTGACATTTACAAACCAAAACAAATTGATTTAAACATCTTTGATAGGTGTAGAAAATTGCGGTGATTAATTTTGGCATTTTTGCATTTAAAGTGTTGTTGTATACACATGCAGCTGTGTCTCAAAAAGCCTGCATCAAGATCTGCTTCATCCTAGAGACGGGGACCGGGCACCTTTCCTCTGATTGGCCCACGTTTTTTTCAATTGGTGCGTCATCGGCCAATCAGATTCAAGCTTTTCTCATTTGACAGGTCTCAGATGTAGTTCTCTCATATTGTCCACAGCTCCAGCTCCTGTTTTCATTCTCTCCCATGCCGCTGCCCCTCCCTCACTGAAAAGCCCAGACTCCTCTGATTGGCCAGCTGGCTCAGTCTCTCTCGTGATTCGTCAACTGCTGCCAGCTGAAGTAGGAAGTGTCATATCAAACTCTGACGTGGTATTTCAGCAGCCTCGTAATCTGAAAAGTGATTTCTGGGATAAAGAGCGCCCCCTGCTGAATGATACACGGGAACACACATACAACCTATTAAAGGACAGTAAAACATATAAAAACAATAATATAACTCAAGAAAAAAAAGTCGAAAAGTTGTATTACAATACAAATATTTTCTTGCACAGGCGTAAAGTGCAACGCCATTGTCATCTGACGCACGGTTGCGTGTCCAGTTATGATTGGTTGTGGATGTTCAGCGTGTGTTGTTTCCTTGTTGAAGAATGAAGACATCCAGTCCAACAGTCAGCAGCCGGAGCCCAGCCGGTCCAAACCCAAGCAGGGCTGGAAGGAAACCACGATCTACAGCCACCAGAAAGGAGCAGGCCAAGCTCCCGTCACCAAAGTCTTCACCAAGAGTGGAGAGGGCCGACACCCCAAGCTCAGCGCCGTCCTCTCCGACCAACGCGAGCCGGGGAGGAGCAAGCTGCTGTCGGGCCGCCTTCAGCAGCTCCTGGCCAGTGCACCGCTCGCCGCTCAGCCGGGCCCCGCCAGAGAAGAGGCGCCCTGGCCCGAAGGGAGACTCCATTACCTGAGCTACATGCGTCCAGCACCAGATGAGCATGCAAATGTGCAGCCTCCGGAGGTTTTTGGCCCCAAAGCCCCGAGACCCAGTCTGGACCGGCTGCTCTTCCACTCCGGCTCCAGTCGCCTGAGTGCCAAAGAGCCTCTTAGTCTCATGGACGGTGAGATCGGTGACATTTCTCAGCATCCCTGGCTTTTATAGTTTGCACCATCGCACTTCACATCCGCCTCCCTTCCTTTCCAGAGCGCTTCATCCAGAATGTGGTGAACCAACTGGGACGACACAGCTTCAGCATGAAGGCTTTCATGGGCAAAGACCTGGACCAGCTGGCTGAGGTCATCACTGGAGCTCTGCAGGAGGTGGATGAGCACCAGCAGCAGCAGCAGCAGCCGCTTGCTGTTGGTGCAGAGCCAGGAGAAGGAGCTGCTGCTACTGCTGCTGCCTCCAGGGGGGACATGGATGGAAACATGGAGCCGCCGGCCGCCATGCAACTGAATCCAGACCAGGACCTGAAATCAGACAAAGGGCAGGTGGAAGACACAGAGATAATGAAGCCGGACGGTGAGTATAGGGGAAAAAAACCAAATTAAATCTACGAAATGAGGATATATGAGACTATAAGGTGTTGTAATTTATAAGTGTCTAAATAAGGCTTTGTTTATGGAATCTGAATAGATAATGCTGCCAAATGTATTTCTGAGTTTTTCATTTTGTGTCATATCCGTGTTTTTTTTTTTTCCCTCTCTCCACTAAATACAAAAGAGGTTTTCACACAATCTGCTCTCATTGTGTTTGTTTCCAGGCCAACAAATAGACGGTGCAGACAAAGAACCCGTTGACAAGGTGAATTTAAAATTACTCTGCTCAACTAACAAATTGGTTTCTCGGGGAGGGGGAGACACACAAACTTGTTCACTTTTGAATGCCGCTTCAAAAAAATTCCAACCTGGTGGTGCACACCGTTTACCATTTAAAAAAGAGTCTGAGAGAAACTTGAAAGCCCAACTCACAATGGCAGGTCCTCAGGAAATGTCGTGCTTGTTGTTTAACCTTAATATTTTCATGAAATGTGTTTTTCACTACTGAATTAATTGAAACGATTTCGTCCTGACACTACTTTCCGAGCCACTGAATGCGGCGATTTGTAACATTGTGAGGAAAACGACATCGTGAGACCTTAAGACGAGCTCGGAAATGTCAGCACATGCAACAGAAATCATCATGACTTGCATTTCAAATAGAGTTCAGCTCCATTCAAGGCATTAATATTCCATCAGAACCCAATGAAATATCCCCTCTATGAAGGAGCATGGGGGAATTAAAAAAAAACAAAAACAAAAAAAACAAACGAGTGTGCGAGTGTTAGCGAGAATCTGCAAAAATAAAAATGTAAAAGCGGTGGTAGCTGATTGTGCTACAACCTTGACTGGAGAGCGGCCACAGCTCCGGCTTGCACACTGTAGTGTTGTTGCTGTAGGGTCAGACATGTAGCAACAGATTCCCTTGGCACCACAGGCTTAGAAGTAAGTGCACATATCATATGCATAGATCACATGTGTCAAACCCGGGGCCCCTGGGCCAAATGCGGCCTGCAAGATCAATGAATGTGGCCCCGCCGGAGCTTAAAGGTATAATAAAAGCCTAAAGCAAACATCACCCGTGAACTCTAGTTAACGACACAAGCCACATTTTTACATGTATGTAAATGCATATTTGCAACTTGAATAAATGATCAAGTATGAAGACGGTTATTTTACAATATGTAAAGTAGTAATTGCATCTAGTCCCAGAGTTTAAACCGGCCCCTTGAGAGCAACTGTAATGCTGATGTGGAGTCAAGTCCTCCATTCACCTATTGGCGTCCAAAACGTTGCTGAATGTCCCTTTAAAGTCACACGCTGTGTACGTATTTAAAAAAGTATTCTAAATGGCTGCCTTTGCTCCCAAACAGCACGCAGCCTTCTTCTCCAAGCTCCTCGACTACCTCAACCTGGAGCCCTTCGGCGACGCCTCCGAGGTCAGGGTGGGTCCGCCGGCCCCCCTCCAGAAAATGGTGGGTTTGGAGAGCGTCCAGAGCCACACGACCTGGGGCCAAGTCCCCGTCGCCGTCCCCCATCGGTGGGAGGAGGAGAAGGCCGCGGCCCTGCCCGCCAAGGAGGGCTCCGCGCTGCGGCTGACGGGCGGTGGTGGTGGCGGCGGCGGTGCAGTGGCGGCGGCAGCGGCGGCGGCCCCCGACGCGCAGGTGGACGCGCAGATCGAGAGGTTGGCGCAGGGGATTCAGGGCCCGGCGGGGAGGAAGCAGCTGGAGGAGCCGCAGAAGAAGGACATGAAAGTCAAAACTCAGCTGGTCCACGTGGGGGTGAAGGAGTTCTCCAGCCGGGGGAAGGACAGACACTTTGGCTACATCATCACGGGAACAGAGTGAGTATGAACTGGAGCTGCAGCTATTGATTCTTTTTAATTAATCGATTGATCACTTTCTCCGATTCGATGAAACGATTATTTGAATAGGCAAAGAAAAAAGTAGAAATGTGAGAAGACGCGTCTGAAAATGACGAAATGATCATTTTCTGACTTAACACCTGATATTTTTATGTCTAATCGGCCTAGAGACACCATCACTGGTGTGTGTGTGTGTGTGTGTGTGTGTGTGTGTGTGTGTGTGTGTGTGTGTGTGTGTGTGTGTTTGATGGTGCTGTCGTCGCTGGCTGAAGCCAACCACTTCCCGTCGGGACTGAAGGCCAGACTCCTCACAGCGTCAGAGTGACCCTGTGACACACACACACACACACACACACACACACACACACACAACTTTAACTCTCAGGGACATTAAAGGGCTATTAGGCTGAAAACATCAACGCTCTCTCGTGAGGTTCTTCAGGAATCCGGGGAACTTAATACGAGGCCAGTCTGAGGGAACAAATCTGCTGAAACTCTCAGTGACATATTTGCATTCGTTCGTGCAGCAGCTCTGGAGATAATCCCACAGATCACTGGAGTTTGAGTGCGTGACTGAAAGCAGCAGTGAAAACACTTCTTACCTTGTACTTGAACACGTATCCTTTCCTCCGAACGTCCCAGAGCTGTCGGGGATCACGTCCAGCAAAGCGCACGAGGAATCAGATGAAAGAAAATGCAAATGTATTGTTAAAAAACATCTGTTTACACTTAATGCGCACACACACACGCACACACACACACACACACACACACCTTGATGTTTGTGTCCATGGAGCTGGAAGCGAGGAAGTCTCCGAATGGATGGAAGCCCAGACTGGTGATGTTTGCTTTGTGTCCCATCAGAGTCCTTAAGACTGGAGGAGAGCGAGCAACAGAGTCACACGTGTTTCTCTCCTTTATTTAGAGAAACGCAACACGACGTTGTTATGCTGGCCACTTTCCACTAGGGGCGTCCAAACCCAGGCCTGGGGGCCGACTGCAGCCCCATGGTTCATTTTTCACTGGTTTGCAGCAAATGCTTAAAAACATAATGGAATGTGGCCCACACGTGTTTAATTTGTACTGTCCTTCCTGGTTTGAACACTAGGTGGAGCTTCATCGATGACTGTCCCAACACGGGTCCAACTGCGCAGCTTTGACGCAGGAACATGAATCGGCCTTAACACAGACACACACACACACACAGAGTGAACACACTCACTCTTTGCAGCCTCCAGGTCCCAGACTCGAATGGAACCCGACTGTGAACCAGCGACCACCTGCTCCTCTGATTGGTTGAACTGGACACACTCCACTTGGCTCTTGTGACCAGTTAGACTCTGAGAGAGAGAGAGAGAGAGAGAGAGAGAGAGAGAGAGAGAGAGAGAGAGAGAGAGAGAGAGAGAGAGCTCAGAGGCAAAACGCAAGAAGAAAACAAAGAACAAAGGAGAAAAAGAGAGAGAGAGAGTGAGAGAGAGAGAGAGAGAGAGAGAGAGAGAGGGGTGAATGTGTGGTGCAGATGCTGTGGCGGCAGTGGCAGAGTGGACGTCCACTCACCATGATGCAGTTGGCTTTGCTCACGGCCCAGATGTTCACCCTGCAGTCCTCTCCTCCGGTGGCCAGCAGGCGGCCGGAGCTCTGGCCCAGAGCCAGACAGGAGACGTTGCTGGAGTGAGCCTCGAACTCCTCTGTACGACGACAACAACAACAACAACAACAACAACAACAATAACACAAGAGGGACAGTAAACACCATGTTCAGTGTACTCAATGAGGATCTGCAGTGTTAGGAATGTCCTGTAGGGGGCAGATAACGCGTCAAAGTAAGTTTATACTCACGCAGGCGCCATGAGATCTTGGTAGTGTTTGCAGCCGCCATGCTGGTCACACCACTTCCTGTGCGACACTGGACACTGCTGACATGAATTCAACCCTCCGGTTTCTCAGCTGCTCTAAGGATTCAGCTCCACCTGCAGGTCACACAACAACACAGCAGGTCAGAGAATCACGCTTTATTCGATTTGATTCGGTCTAGTTTCATGTTATTGTGTCTCTTCTGTTGAATTTATAATAATAATAATAATAATAATAATAATAATAATAATAATAATAACAATAATGAATGTTTTATTTTTATTTTATTTGAGAAAATAGAATTTGTCTTCTCATTCGTCCTCCTCGATGCTCACCTTCATCTTTGTTTATCTGATGCTGTCCAATCTCTCTGCTAATGTTGAGTATGTTGTTGAATCAGTCTCATGGCAGCTCTCTGCACTGTGTTCATGGATTCCAGAGCCTTTGAAGTAAAGCTTTGAAAGCCTCGCTTTGCACTGAGTTCCTTTGATTAGAACATAGAAGTGAATGCGCTCAGACATTCATCCACTTTGACCTTTGACTCGAGTGTGTGACATCATTCTTATAATCATATTTGTTATTGTTGTGATCAGATTATTGTTTATCTTGTAATGAAGCTGGCGAGGTTCAATTCTCCATTATGAGAAGTCATCGTGATTAGTGCTGAAACCAACAGGTGTTGATTCACTTGGGCCCTGATCAATGAAGATGTGTCACGTGCCTGAGTGTCTGACAACACGAACTGCTGCCTCTTTATCTGATACTGAGGCAGTTAGCTTACACCGGATGTCCCTAATAAACTGGACACTGAGAGGGTTTAAACAGCAGCACAGGGTCAAGCGAGTATGAATCATAACATGATTTATAGCGTGGCCTCAACAAGTGTCACAGGATGTGACAGGTTTCAAACGCAGCCCCTTCTGAAAGTGGCTAGCTTGGTGCTAGGCTAACGCCGGAAGTGCAGGTAAACAAACAACACGCAGCTCATTTGAAAGTGGGTTCGTCGCTCCGAGGGGGTCGAGGAGGGTTCGGTTAACATGTCCGGTCGTCGGGTAGGACTCTTCGGTTCCTTTGCTCCCGTTGGTTGGTTGACATTAAGGGGAGACATTAGCACAGCTCCTCCGGGTAAAGCCCGGTAGTTAGCAGTGCGAGCTAACTACAGCATGATTTGCAGCATCACAACGCGCAGCTTTTACATTAGTTACTTCATTTAAAGGAACTGCATCTTCCCGACTTGTTGATTACTATGATTCGACGCCTCTTATATTTATTTTTTTAAATAATTTAATGGCGATGTAATTTGTTTCCTGCTGTGTGTTTGATCGCTAGACGGGATCGTCTCCACTGATGTTTACCTGGTTTAAGGTGAGACTTTAAAGTTCATACAAGTAAATAAAGAAGTTTCCCGTTTACCTCCGTGTGTCCACGACGGTCAAACATCAGAACACCGGGCCCAGGAGACGGTACACCGGCCACAGATAATCCCTTCAGCCGCAGACGACTTGTCAAGAGTCCAGTGCTCCTCCGCTGTAGCTAAGCAACTGAGCAACAGTGATCCCGAGACTTTACTTCCGCTGTCGTCACAACTAACTTTATTAACAACAACAACGAGAAAGCACAACTAA
>JAFBJT010000751.1:10050-26494 GCA_016785325.1 Chascanopsetta lugubris
GGGGGGTGGTGTGGCCCCCCGGGGGCTAATGGGGGGGGTGTTTAAGGGTGGGGGGGGGGGGGGTGGGGAGGGGGGGGGGGGGGGGGGGGCACATCAGAGCCGTGTGGGATAAATGAACTGGCATCCTGTCAGCACTCACATCTTTTCTGCCGTGCGAAGAAAAATAACTAATAACCCACAGCAATTAAGCTTCTCTTTTTATTTTTTTTTTCCACACACGAGGTGCTCAGGTCACATGGCAGCAGAGGCCCAGAGGTGTCATATAATGTCCATTACCATAACAAAGCAAGTGGAGAAAGGCCATGCATATCATGGTTCTGCAGGAAAGTGCCGTCCGTAGTGATCTACAGAGTTAGTGCAATTGAGGTTTACAGCCTTGGGTTGATTTAAAGGTCCAGTGTGTAAGATTCACGTACAATGGCAGCCTGGCATCTTTTTTCTTAGCCGTACACTGATGCTTATGTGAGTGTCAAATCATCTGAGAGCATTAAGTAATGTTTTAGCCATCATGATGTAGGCCCTGTATATTTGGGAGTGGGTCCTATCAGGGGCCACCATGTTGCATAGCCATGTTTCTACAGTAGCCCAGAATGGACAAAGTAAACTTGCACGATAAGTGAAGGCTACCATAGGTTCTCGTATACACCGCCGCCTACATCCAACATTCTGTAGCTTTCAGGTCCCGCGTGTGTGTTTTAAAGGTGCAGTGTGTAAGATGTGGTGACATCTAGTGGTGAAGTTGCATGTCATGTCCGTCACCTCACCCTCACCCTCCTGAGCAGGTAGCCCTCAGTTGTTGTTTCGTATCTGAGCTCCAATGAAAACATGGCGGCCCCCGTAGAGAAGACGCCCCCCCCCGTCCCGATGATTAAATAGCTCATTTAAAGGTAAACGGTACGAATCATATACTTAGGTGATGTACAATTCAAAGTCAATATGTAATTCTTTTGTAATCGTTTTTCTACCAATTGAAGTGACAAAAACAATGGTACACACTGCGCCTTTGAGTGAAAGTATTTCAACTTGCATTTGCAGAATCATAAGTCTAATCACTTCGATATACAAATGGTTGTTTTCACGAGTGGCTCCTCTCTACCATGTTGCACCACCATGCAAAGCCCACCACAGATTACATGCCTTGAAATGCAAGGGTGAAATAAGGGGTATCCGCCCTCGCAAGACAACTTCACCAAACCCTACACACTGTGCCTTTCCATGTATTGATGTAGTTTGAGAAGCCCCACTATACTGCTGCTTCAGCAATTGATTGAGAACCAGGTCCTGTGCAGGAAGGACGTGGTTAATGCGCAGCCACTGGGCTCGTGTCAGTGACTCAAGCACATCAATGTCAAAGACGAGCGACAGGAAGCAGAAGAAGACGAAGAAGACGAAGAAGAAGAAGAAGTGAGAGCGAGGATTAGACTTTTCTTAGATGCTTGTGTTGCAATTGTGAAACTAGGACAGTGTTTTCATGCTTCCCTCTCCCCCCTCAGTGTTGTTTACACTAATGTAGGTCCCTGGAGGCTCAATAATAAGTGGAGGGGAAAAATAAAGCAAAGGGAGGGATTGCTCCTACACCGCTATCAGCCAAGTTTGGGCTGTCTTTGAAAAAAGGGAAATAGCTGATTCCACTCGGCATTCGTCTGCGATGACACGCGATACAGACGTCTGCCATCGTATTTCTATTTTCACGGAGAAAGGACATCCTTCATGCTCAGCTGTTGTTCTTCACCTCCTCCTCCTCCTCCTCCTCCTCTTCCTGCTCCCCTGTCTCCCGCCTGTTCTATCAATGTTCTTATTCATTGATCACTGCTGATGTTGCATAGACGTGACTCTGGAGATCTGGAGCAAAATGGCTTTTCGATCGGCCCAATCGCAAAACGGTTCAACTCAGCGTTAGGCACCGCTGTTATTTTACGTCCTCTCCTCAATTAATTGCCGGTTTCGCGTCGGCTTCAGGCAACAACGTGTGATTGATGTCAGGTTTATGAGGCTCATGGGGCAACAATGCAAGTGGTGTGTCCTTTGTGAGGCCTTCAAAGGTTCAATTCAATTTCAGTGTTGCACATAAAAGCACATTTTGGAAATGAAAAATAATCAAAATGATATTGACTTTTTTCCACGAGTATATAAGAAGCCTTTTAATATTGGAGTTCTTATCTTTTTCCCAAAGCGCCTCAACTCTGCAGGGAATATGATATGATAATCCAATGATATTACCTTTCTGATATACTGCCTGTTTAAAGATTCACTCAAAGGTAATTGGTATTTTGGCTGCTTCTCCTTTTTATATATATTTTTTTGAAAGTTATTGTTCTCTCTGTGTCTTTTATCCACTTTGCCAGTAGAGGGGAAAAAGGAAAATGATGCACTGGACTGGCATCTACTTATCAATGCTCATGAAATGGAGATGACATGTCAATACAAACAGTTGTGTTGCACAAAGGAAATCAAAATATGGGAGTAACTGTGATGTTGATAACACGCCCGGTTTTATCCAGTTCATCATGTCTGCCGAGTTATCGATTCCACCACGATCTATAACTGTCACTTAGCCTCAAACATGAGCTCCTGTGCAAGTTTTATATTTTTTATTTTTTTGGAACCAACCAGCAAACATGCCCGGGGAGACAATTTTCCAACAACAATTAGCAAAGAATGGCAAGACAGAAAATTACTTTTTCTCCTCATAATACAGAAGCACAGATAAGAGAGTGTACTACCGTGCACAGTCACACGAACATAATTGTGCATTTCAATTTGAGTAATTGGAAGCTATTGCTAATATTGCTATGTTTTATAATGGTGACCTTTGTTTACATTGTTTTTATTAATATACAAATAGTTTGGTAATTAATGTCATGACAAGGTTGTGCGATAGAATGATGGGTTCAAATAAAACTGTACTACAAATACAAAGTAAAGTATGAATCAAGTTGAAGAGGATATTTGAGAGACCGGGGTGTCAAACTCATGTTGGGGCCACATACTGGGGCCAAATTTCATCACAAGTGGGCCGGACGAGTAAGATCATAGCATGGTGACCCACATACAACAACAACTTCAAATGGTTTGCATTGTTTAAAGGTGCAGTGTGTACGATTTGGTGACCTCTAGAGAGGAAGTTGCATCGGTGAACCTGTGGTAGACTGCTATTGTCATTGAAACTCAAAAGATGTTTAATACGTCCACTTTTGCTATGGTCAAAACATGGCAACCTCCAAGGAGAGGACCCCCCTCCTTGTGTAAATATACATTAATGGGCTCATTTTAGGGCAATTGAAAAAAAAAAAGAAAACAAAAAAACATTTAGATACAATTCCTGAAAATGTCACTATATAGTTGTTTTGTTGACAAAAATCACCAAAAGCTTACACACTGCACCTTTAAATATAAAAAAGTACAGTTGGGAATCCAATGAAAATACAAGATAATGCATCAAAATTTAAATTGACTAATAAATGAAAGTGTCTCCTTGTTTTATGCACTTCGCAAAATCAGCCCACTGGCTAGGTTGGACCCCCCTCTGGCGCGCCACTTCTGGCCCGCGAGCCTTATCTTTGACATCTAGAGGAAGCAGCAGTGCATAATTTATATCGGCAACGGCTCCGTATCGGACAAGCCGCCCTGTGTTTGTGTGCTCCTTTGAATCGTTTGTCAAAATTATTGACTCCGATAAATCTTCTGTTGAATTGTGGGATGACTGAGCAAATCAATGGAGTTGTGCTTACAGTACGGTGTCATATCTCATGTGTCCTCCACCAGGGTAGAACCCCCTCCACCTCCACCACCATCACACATCTCAGAGCCTCGTCTCAGCCCCCCCTTTCTCTCTCTCTCGCTCACTCTCTCTGTCTCTCTCTCACACACACACGCACACACACACACACACAAATGGTGCCAAAGTGAATGCCTCTTTTGACTTCTACCTCTCACACAGCAACACATTAAATCCAACCCCGGATGCAGTGACCCGGAGGTATGCATCGATAAGAGAGCGGCACGGTGTCACCCCCCCAGCCCCCCCACCCCCACCCCCCACCCCCCCTGTAATTCCACTCTCCCTCCCGGACAGATCTTATCACTCAAATCTCTAACTGCCATTATCAATCTTCCCTGTGCAGCCCTCCGCATCATTAGGGCCGAGAGTATTTCGCCTAGAACACCAACAAAGGTTTCGCTCCTTTCTTCTCATCCCTTGCATTTATAAGTCCACTGCAGGTTGGCGCCGTGCCAGGCTTGTGCCATGCAAGCGCAACACTGCCACCTAAAGGTTCAGTACCACCACCCATCGAGCCTGACCCACTGACAACACTCTCTCTCTCTGTCTCTCTCTCTCTCGCTCGCTCGCTCTCTCTGTGTCTCAACCCCATCTCTCTCCTGCTGCTCCCCCTGAATTTGTCCACGTGTGTCCCATTAGATTGGAAGTGCGTGTTGTGTGGTGGCTGCTTTATTAGCAGGGAAATTAATAAGGCTTTGATAATGAAAAAAGCAGCATGGATTACGTTGAAATTTGAGGCTCATTATTGGCTAATCCTTTTTGAATTGGATGTGTATCAAGTTCCAGACAAGCTTCAACTCGGTCCGCTCGTGTGCGTTGAGAGGAGGCATTTAATTCAAGCTCGGAGGATGTGGCAAAGCCCACAGTGACATTTCCACTCATATGCCGGACTAATTATCGATAGCTGTTATTGCTGCAGGCGCTGATATCACACAATCATAAACACCGAAGAAAAAAACGAAGAAACAAACAAAAAAACATGAATACACGCAAAAGATTTATGAGGGGGGCAGGGGGGGGGGGTGGATCGTCAGCTATTTTGGTTTGTTTTTCAATCTTTTTTGGAGAGAATGTTTGTGCAGCATTTCCCGGCGATGAGAACTGAGTAGATAGGTTGAGAAAAAAATGTTTCTTTCACAAAGAACATTGAGTCACAATGGATGTTATGTCGGTACATTGTTACCAGTAGGTTCTAGCCTGGTCGCTGAATAGACAAAAGTAAGGCAAGGCATTCACTCACCAACTTGCATTTTTTTTTTTTTTTTTTTTTTTAAAATTAATTTGTTAAATATGAATTAAATATATATGAATGACAAAGCATCAGTCTATCGTTGTTCCCCCCCAAAATTATGCATAATAATGATTGTTGAGTCCAACTCCATCAATTAGCAGTGGTTCGAGTAACTCTTCCCTCTCTCTTAGAGAAACAGTGGAACTTGCTGAAGCGGTTTGTCTCCTGTACTTTTCTCTCTTTCTTTAATTCACAGTAACTTTAGAGCGAGTGTCTAACCTAGACTGGCACTTCAGCACTGTGGAACAGGGCAGTTATAGGCAGTACTTATAGACCAGTAAAAGTGCTCTTTTACCTGCTGTCTGGTGTGCATGGGGCCCTTCGTCTTGAACCCTCCTTGGGAGCTGCACTCTGAGGCACTGAAGTGGTCGGAGCTGGTGGAGGACCTCTTGGAGAGGGTGTCGCAGCCCCCAACGAATGTGTTATCCAAAGGGAGCTCCTGAATCACGTGGTGCTTCTTCACCGACACCGGCGTGTCGGCCTTGAGGTGGAAGGCCGACTGCGGCGAGGCGGACTTGTAGTGCCGGGCCAGGTCGGGGCTGCTGGGCTTGAAGGTGGTGGTGGGCGTGGCATTCCAATCAAAGCGTCCGATCCCTTGCTCCTCCAGCTCGGTGGGCAGGCTGATGGTTCCGTTGATGGGCTCGTGGGCGGGGTCGTCCGGCTTGTTCCCCTCGATGGTGACAAAGTTGAGCAGGGAGCTTTTGGGGGACTTTCTTTTCTTGCGCTTCTTCTTCTTGTTCTGCTTGTTCTCCGTGTTGGGCGACATCCACTCGGCGCCCTGCTTTTTCCTCTGCGCTGCTTTAAACCTGGACGCGTGGCGACAGCGCAGCAGCACGGTGACGAAGATGACGATAATCACCACAAAGGCGCCGGTGACGAAGGCGATCATGATAGTCAAGTAGTCCCCGCTTTGATACGTTTCGCTGCTCTCGCCGATGTTTCGGTCGATCGGCGTCTCCATGGTGCGGCGAATTAGGTCATTTATGAGAGTCGAGTTGCCCACAGTGTCATTGACATAGAGATACACTAGCACCAGCGTGTGGAGGGATTTGGGATATCCAAGATCACTGATATTGACCACTAATCTGTGCAGGCCTATGTCAGTCAGCGCCGGTTTCTCCTCCAGAGTAATATTTCCAGTGACGGGGTCAATTCTGAACAGACCCTTGTTGTTCCCGCTCACAATCGTGTATTTGAGCTCCGCGTTCATCCCCGTATCTCCGTCCACCGCGAACACCTCCGCCACCACTGACCCCGGGATGGAGGAGAGAGGGACGAGCTTGAAGGACATGTTGGAGGGGGGGAAGATGACGATGGGGGGATTGTCGTTCACGTCGATGACATTGATGGTCACCTTGGCGGCCGAGGAGCAAGGGGGCCTGCCGCTGTCCACAGCCCGGACGTCGAACGTGTAGGAGCTCTGCTGCTCCCTGTCAAACGACACATTCGATTTGATCACGCCGGAGTGCGGATCCAGGATGAAGTTCTCGTTGTCGTTCAGTATGGAGAGAGACACGATGGCATTCTCTCCGGCGTCTGAATCCGTCACGGTGATCACCCCCACGGTGCTGTACTTAGGCAGATTCTCCGAGACGAAGAACTGAAAGTGGTTATGCGTGAACTTGGGGTTGTTGTCGTTTTCATCCAGCACCGTCACTATAACGGCCGCCTGCGTCTGCAGAGGGGGCGTCCCGTTATCTCTCGCCGTGACGGTGAACAGGAACCTGTCCTGATCCTCGCGGTCGAAAACCCTGGACGCGGTCAGCACCCCCGTTTTGCGGTCCAGGTCGAAGAATGAGGCGTTGGGCCCCAGCTGATAAACAATCTCCGCGTTCTTCCCGCTGTCCTCGTCGGTGGCGCTGAGAGTGGTGAGGAACAGGTCGCGTTTGTTGTTCTCCATCACCGCCAGCTCGATGACTGGCTGAGTGAAAATAGGCGGGTTGTCGTTCTCGTCCTCCAGCCTCACTCTCACCAGCGCCGTCTGATTCAAGCTGGGTTTCCCGGAGTCGGAGGCGACGATTTTGAAGTTGTACTCCTTGGTGCCCTCGTAGTCCAGCAGCGCCGATGTCTCCAGCAGATACTGGTTGTCGTACACGGCTTTGAGATGGAAGGGCACGTCCTTCTCGATGAAACAAATGACCTTGCCATTGATGTCTGTGTCTTTGTCCGACACCGTGATGAGTGCTATCTTGGTATTGATGGGATCCTTCTCGGACAGGAGAACGGTTCCGTTAATGGGGCTGATTATGTACCTCAGGTCTATATTGGGCGGATTGTCATTAACATCTGTCACGTTTATGGTGACGGTGGCTCTGGCAGGACTGGAGCTGCCGTCGCTTGCCATGACGGAGAGCTTATGAATAGCCGTCTCCTCCCTGTCCAGCGGCCTCTGCACCGTAATGAGGCCAGATGTGGTGTTTAATGCAAAGAGTCTTTTGGTGGCGGGAGACACCTGAGTACCGAAGACGTAGCGTATCTCCGCGTTCGCCCCCACGTCTGCGTCCGTGGCCTGGAGCTGCACCACAGACGTGCCGATGCCCGAGTTCTCCGGTATGTGCACCTCGATCTGGTTCTCTTTGAACACCGGTCTGTTGTCGTTGACGTCGGTGACTGTCACCTGTAGGATGGCGGTGCTGGACTTCTGCGGATTGCCCCCGTCCTCCACTTTGATCTTCATCACATACGTGTCCTTCTGCTCTCGGTCCAGGTTCTGCTGCACGATGAGCTGGGGCCACTTCTCCCCCTCCGGCGTCTCCACAATGTCTAAGCCGAAGGCGCTCTGCCCGTTGATCAGCTCGTATTTGTGGACGCTGTTGGGGCCAGTGTCTGGGTCAGTGGCAGAGGGGATGGCGAAGCGGCTGTTAATGAGCGTGTTCTCCGGGATGGAGATGTTGATGACGGGGGACGGGAACATGGGGGCATTGTCGTTGGTGTCTTTCACGATGATTTTGATCTTAATCAGCCGGAAGAAATCGTTGGGCAGGATCACCACCTCGATTTCGAAGGAGCACTCGCTGTCCTCGAACGAGGGGCCGGGGCACAACTTCTCCCTGTCGATCCGGTTGGATGTGGTGAATATCTCGCCGGTGCTGCTCAGAACGCGCACCAGCGGGTTGTCTCCAGCTTTGGAGACGAGCCGGTACACAAGATTAGCACTTGTTCCAGTGGCAGCATTTGTGTGGGATATGTTTAGGTCCTTTGGTATGTTTCCTATCAGCACGTTTTCTTGTAGCTCCTCTCGGATGGGGTAGATTAGCTCTTGGGCTATGGACGGATCGAGCCATATGCAGGCGAGCAGGGTGCCCAACAGGTAATAGTCTTTTAGATCCATAACGGCATAAATGTGCTTCCAGCCTGCACAACTCAAGAGGAGCGGGGGGGCGGGGGGGGCGGGGGGATTCTTTCTATGCAAAGGATGTTACAGGCAGTGACTCCTTGGATGTGACGACAGGAATCCTCCACAGAGAAACCTACGAATACAAGAGTTTCTCTTCAGTCATGAGATCTACACCGGCACCGACATGCACAGTTCTCACATTAACCTGGCAGCTGCTTTTCTCCACATGTGTAATTCTCAACGTTCACAATCAAATCTTGGGTTAATTGGCTGTGCATCAAAGAGAAATGCAAGACAACAACATTGCAGCAGCCCCTGCCTGCCCCATTTCTCAATCCCCAGCACTTCAAAAGCCAATGGGCACAAAACTTCATAGCACATTGCACATCTTCTTATTAATTCTACACTTACATTGCCGTATTTAAAGAGGTGTGTGTGTGTGTGTGTGTGTGTGTGTGTGTGTGTGTGTGTGTGTGTGTGTGTGTGTGTGCGCGCGTGCGTGCGTGTGATGGAATGGATGAAGAACGAGCTCAGTCAGATTGGAGAATTCATAGTGGACACAAAAAAACTGAGACCCATCTTTATCTTACATACCCAGATCCGTTCCAGCTCTGGAGGAGGGGGGTGGTGGGGGGGGGGAAACTGGAGTGAGTCAGCTCATAGTCCTCTCATCCTGTGCGCCTGCATGTGAGCTTACACTGGTCCAGAAATCCTCCTCTCCCAGATCTGTCAGGCTTTGGGGTCCAAGGGAGGAGATGGAGAGAGGAATAGAGAGGCAGGGAGACGGGTGGAGGGAGGAAGGAATAGACTCCAGAGCTGCTTTCACAGGTAAAAAGACAAATCAGCCTCTGAGGGCATAAAGTGGCAGGAACGGGATGCTGCATATGCCGCAGTTCCTCTCTCCCCCCATTGAACTTCAGGAATTAGACGGGATCTAATGGTGCGACCTGCGGTGATCGGCTCCAGCAACACGAGCCAGGTGGTCAGTGGTTTGCGGTGTCTTCCATTAGTCCCGAGAATCAATGCGCATCTCCCGTTACTCGTCCCGGTGCGCTCTCTCTCTCTCTCTCTCTCTCTCTCTCTCTCTCTCCCTCTCCTTTCCTCTCTCTCTCTCCCCTTTTCAAAATAAATGCCCCTTCACCCACCACCTCTCCCGGGCTACCTGTTAAGGTGAAGGCGCCGGTGCTGCTGCTGCTGCTGCTGCTGCTGCTGCTGCTGCTGCTGGTGATGATGGTGATGATGATGCGAAGGCAGGAGGAGACACTGGTGTCCCGTCATGTCTCAAGTTCACACCGCTCCATCAGCGCAGAGGAGGGGAAGGAGGATCACCGAGTCTTTTTACGCACGAGGAATAAACCAATTTCAAATCTTTTTTTCCGAGTGTAAATGCCAGGTGTGGAATGTCCCGCGCGGAGCCAAGATAAAAAAATATATTAATTTTTTTTTTTTTGTATATTTTTGTTTTCAAAAAATCAGCTGAGTGCGGCACCGATGCGCAGCGTGTGTGCGCCGTTTATCCTTGCGCTCTCGCTCCCAGAGCAGAATATCTTGCACTAACTCTCTGTAAACCCATAGGAGGGATGGTGAAGTACACCGCCACCTCTCTCTCTCTCTCTCTCTCTCTCTCTCTCTCTCTCTCTCTCTCTCTCTCTCTCTCTCTCTCTCTCGTCATTGGACACCACCCCCCCTCCTTTCTGTGGCGTCGGCTGCAGCCATTGGGCCGCAGTCACGTCACTTAATGCGCACCGGAGGGGCCGAGATGCGCTGCCGAGGATGCTGCAGGCTGCGGAGACGCTTTAACCACACACACACACACACACACAAATAGATGGACGGATGGAGGGGCGATGATGATGATGGTGATGATGATGATGATGATGAAGCCGCGCGTACTGCTGCTGCTGCTGCTGCTGCTGCTGCTGCTGCTGCTGATAATAAGGACAGAAAGAGGACTCGTCCGTCCTCTGTAGCCCTCACAGTGTCCACACACAGCGCTCCTCGCCTCTGCGGGGCAAACGCATGGAGCGCCCAACTCAACCTGTCCGTTCTGTCAATGTGTCGGTTGAGCGTGACAACAACAACAAAAAAAAAGAAGCCCCCACGCGTGATGAAAAACACACACCTCAACGGTTTTTTTCCCCCCACCACCTGTGATTGTGACTTTGTCCGTCCGAGAATTGACGCACACACACACACAGGCGCACAATCCAAGCCTTGTGCGCCAACGCTCCTGTAACTGCGCTCCACACTGGAGCCGTTGTGCGCGCGTGTTTGCACAGGGGGCGCGCATCCTGCCTCGGTCCCCTCCACACGTTGAAAATCCTGTATTTGTCCTTGACAGTTACCCCTGCCATCAAAGATGTAAGCAGCAGCAGCAGCAGCAGCAGCAGCAGCAGCAGCAGGATGTTGTGCGTAATGCGTAACTGTGCGTAAATTGTAATGTAATGCGTCCCTTTTTTCCCCCCCTAAAGTTGAGCTCAGACAGGTCGGGACGTGACTTTGGGAATAACCTGCACGTGATCTTGTAGTTTCAGAGCCACCAGACATAAGGGGAGACATGTCGGGACTGACAGAGGGAGACGGGGAAAAAAACAGCAGGTTTAATGAAAATGTGGGAACGAGAGCCACGGATCCAGCCATCATTTACTCTGCCATCCAATCATTACTTAATTTCAAAGCTGTAGATAACCCTCAATTTCATCCGCTGCTCTCCCCCTTCTCTCCTCCCTCTGCCTGTGCTGCTGCTGCTGAGGAGAGAGAGAGAGAGAGAGAGAGAGAGAGAGAGAGAGTGAGAGATGAGCTACTGAGGCTCACACGCTGGCCATGGTGAACACTGCCATCTTGAGGTCAACCTTCACCAATGCCTTTCAAATGCAAAGGCCCCCCCTGCTCTGCACAAACCCCTCACCTATGGGGTCCCACCTTCCTCGCCACTTGTGAAATCGCGGGAAAAAACCACGCAAACAAGAGCGAGAGGCAAAGTGCGAATGACACGAGGGGAGTGGTGATGATGATAGTGATGAGAAGGGGTGAGAAGTAGGTGGCGGACGTGTCTTTCCTCACCGCCCCCCCCCCTCCCCCCCTCCCCGAGGGGCCGGGGGGTGCTGGCTTTCTGCCTGCTCAGCAGTCCATTAGCACAGGGTGACCTGGTGACCCCCCGTGACCTCCACCGCCCGCCCCCCTCTAGGATCCAGCCGTCAGTGTCCTCTGCGGGGGACAGAGGGGGGAGAGTGGTGTTTAAGCAGCGACCTGTCACTTCTCTTTAAAGTCTGACACTGATGCGGAGGGTGGGATGACAACATAACTCAGCGCCGGGCCGGTGGAGAGGGGGCTTCCTGCTCCGCTGGTCCCCTGCACTCATCAGGAGCTCATCACTTCCTGTTCCTGCGCGAGGAGCCCAGTGTGTCGCCGTGTGGTTTTGGTTTTCCAAGAGCTACGGTTGGATTTGGTCGTGGTCGCGCGTCAGAGGAGTTTGTGTCGGTTTAAAGAGCTGGACAGAGAGTCACCTTTAAAGGACCAATACGTAGATTTTTGCCGAAATTGAATGCGTAACGGTATACGTTGAATAAAAACTGTTGTTAAGAGAAAGAATGCTGCGACATAAATATACAGTCAATCAATCAAAATGCATGTATATAGCCTACATTCACCAATTCACCGACGACTCTTTGTCTTTCCTCTCAGGGCCTCACAGGGCTTCCTCTGTTCTCAGACCCCCGACAACAGTAAAGGCTCACCACCCTAAAAAACCCTTTTCTAAGGGATGAAGGAGGGAGCAACCTCCCAGGACGGACTGATGTGCAATAGATGTCACATGGAAACAGGCAACGATGATATAAACAGCATCGATCTCGACCTACACGTCCATTCGAGGTCAAAGGTCGCAATCACCTGCCACGACATGGTGATCTGTGGATGCGCCACGATCCGGGACCCGCGTCCACTCGCCCACAAATCAGCCAAACGACCCGATATATGTTTATCATCATTATTGTTATTGGTGGTGTAATGACTGGGATTATGGGTCACGTGACCTTGAGTGACGGGAGCAGTGGCTGAAAACCCCACGGATTCAGCACCAGGACAGCTCCTGATTCCTGATCGAATCGGCATCGCCGGGGTTCGTCTCCTTCGGTGTGTTTGAGGCCCCGGCTGCAGCTAATGTTTCTGCCAGTCAACTTACTGACAAGTGATGAATAATGTAGTATGCTAATATGTGCTCTAGGTCTCGCCTCGCACTTCCCAACTATCTCGCTATCGAAGACGGAGCCTAAGGGAAGTGTCCGGAGCTGAGGTTTTATGATTCCCCGTATACCAGGTGCAGTCAATCACTCCATTCACCTTGGTTTGATTCTCACACTGACTTATTGACTTGTTCGTGCCGTTGAATTGGCCTCATGAATAATACAAGGAACAAATATATTTATCTTTCATGTCCATTAAAGCGCAAGGTCAAACTGGTAATTTATGTATTTCCCAACTTAAACAAGGTCTGAGGAGGCAGGGAATCTAAACAGTGGCTGTCACAACTTTTAAAGCTGCAAACATGGCCGCCGGCTGCGGGGGATTTGGTCTATTTTGTAGTTCTCGGCACATGACTTTTTTTTCCCCTTTCTTTCAGGCCTGTATAAGGGAACAAATTTGCTTCCGCTGTGTTTGTTATTGCCTGGATTTGTGGAAACACTGTCACCTTTCAAACGCATCACAGAGGAAATATTGTCGCCGCAGGAACACGATGTTTTAATAACGGCAAGAAAATACGTCGACTCCCCTCTCACACAGAGAAATGTTTGTTTACCGCTGGAACGGAGTTCTTTGAAAAATTGAGAAATTTTAATCTTGAAAAGCAGTTTGCGCCTCTCAATGCTCGCGTTGACAGAAGGAGGGTTATTCTCCGTGAGAGGCCTCAGTCGCTCGGGGGAGAGAGGGAGCCTGCAGCGTGAGGGGCGTCGGAACATCACGGTCCATTGTTGGAGCGGGAGCCTGAGATCTGTATTCTCACTTCGATCTGCTTCATGAATATTGGTTTGCTGAATTCGCCTGATTTTATCATAATGATCCATGAATTATTCTCTGAGAAGTTCGTGGAATTGAGTGGGACGTTACTATTTTAAAGCGGGGGAAACAGAACGGATCCAAACCCATACCCACATCCTTTCATCCTGATCCATTTGCTGCTTTTGAAATAACACGTCATAATAATAAGTTAATATCTGCCGCCCGGTAATGTTTGTCAAATGGAAAAACCACCTCGATCTTCCCCTTGATTCTGACCAACAGGTTCCCGTGTGACCTTTGCTCTGCGGTCTGCGCTGGGCGAAGTGCGGCGGTAGAGGTCGCGCACTTGCATGAGGTTGTGGGTTCGATTGCCGTCCTCTCCATCCACCCTTCGATGTACGTCGCCCCGGTTAAAAGTGCAGTGACATTGTCAAGCTCTTCAAAACATATAACTTCCTTTCTTTCCCCCCGCTCCCCACATCTGATAGCAATCGGATAGAAGTCCCATGCTTCCTGGTATAAAGCGCAGAAATGGATGTTTTTGTAGCACGGCTGCCGTCAGCTGACGTGCAGAGACACACATCCGCGGGGGGTCCTTCACATGAGCCCCACCCTGCTGCTCGTGATCAGGCGCCACCTGAGTGTCACCACTCTAAAATGGACTTTTGGTGATGTAAATGGCCATTTTTGCACCAGCCGTCTCCCCCTCACACACTGCCGCTCTCGCTCTATCTCCTCCGTCACCCGTCGCTAACGCCTCCACCGCCACCGCCACGTCACCGCCGCTCTCCGCGGCTTTTCATTTGCTCCCTGTCAATGCCGCCGAAGAGCGGCCGCGGCCGCCTGATGGAGATTCGGCCCCTTTTCCCTTTAAAACCCCACGACCCCTCATTATGACCCAGTGGGTAATTGGCGTGGCACACGCTGCGGACCCTGAATACTAATCAGAAATTCCAATCAGGCGCCTCGGACTCTAAAAAGTTTAGATAACACAGGAGTGAACGTTTGGATGGGAGGTGTCTCTCTGGAAGCGCTTTCAGTGGAATGTTTTCCGATCGCTTAAATGACGAGGATGACGAGGCACTTTGATTAGCTTCTGAAATCAAATGCTAACACTTGCGTAAGGTAGAGTTTTGATTCGCCACATGGAAGCTGGGGCTGAGCTTTTCATGTGTATGAATTATAAGAATGTTTCGTAAAAGTTCGATCGGGACATTTTTGTGACATTTGCCCATTTTTGTCCATGTGACAATATGAGCAGTCAGCATTAATCCCTCTTCATATCAGTTTGGCTGAATATAATAACTTTAATTCTAACATTAGTGAGATACGCCACTACAACACCGTACAGTGTAGATGTACTTTATCTTATTTTCTTTATTTTGATTTCATTCTATATTTTTACCTATCTATATATCTATCCATCCATCTATCTATCTGTCCATCCATTCGTCCATCCATCCATTGTGGGATGATTCTGATTTGTTTTATTTTATTTATTACAATAAAATAAAATCATTTCATTTCATTTGACTTCATTGTATTTGATTGCATTTTATTTGATTATTTCTCCGCACTTGGCGCTGAACTTTTCAAACGCTCGCAAACTCCTTTTCAAACCCTGTCCCCGGCTCGTCCTTTACCTCCTGACAGTTGACATTTGCGTGGCACAGAGCCGCTCATAGTAATCCTCTGTGCAGTGATTGACATAACGTTGGATCAGAGACGATATCCTGGGTGAATTAGAGCCTTGGGATCCTAAAAGTGCGAGGTACATCCTTTAAAAGACACTGCTCCTCTCTCCTCATATTTTCCCTCACGCTGTAATTTGCCTGCTCCCTCTGCCTCCCCCTCCCTTCCCTTGTCACATTTGAATCACATATCACTTTTGCAGACCGTGCACCGAAAAAGGTCAAACATTTCCTCCCATTCACTTTTCTCAGCGGCGTGAAAGAACAGAGGAGGAAGATCCATTTCAGCCTGGACTGACAGGCTGTGCGAGGCGCTGACACGGATCCTCGGTCGGAGCTGCTGCAAATAGGAGAGAACAGGCTTGTGTGAGCACTGCAGTTATGCAGGTGCACACACACACACACACACACACACACATATACACATACACACACACTTAGTGTACGTTAGTATCTAAACCATATGACAGTTATGCTGGAGTAGTAATTACAGATCGGGCTCGACAAGAGGGGAAGATGCGACGAAACGGCTTATATACACACCGAGAGTCTCATGTGTCATTCTAAAGGTCGAACCCCGACACGGCAATTTTTGTCATGCATTAGCCGAGCGGCTTCACATTTACTAAGATGATGGGGCTAATTAGTCATTTGCACAGTCGCTGAGCTTCCTCTTCTTCTTCTTCTTCTTCTTCTTCTTCTTCTTCTTCGTCGTCGTTTTCGCCGACTCACTGCGGCACCGAAACGTCGTGAGGGTGCGAGTGGTGTTAAACAGCTCCGTGGTCATTTTCACACAACAATGGATGTAGAGTGGAGGCAGCCGGAGCAGAAGCAGGGAGAAGTCAGGGAATCCTGCGGGGAATTCGGAGATGAGATGCCGAGTCATACGAGTTGCTGAGTCAGCGAATCAAAGTGGAAAGAAATTGCATTGTTATGTACTTTTTCAAGTTTCATCGTTCAGGTTCCATCACTGCGTATGATAACAATATATAATGCAATACAGTATTTGTTATTTTATCATATGACTAAACTTAATGATATGAGTATGATATAAGTAAGAATAAAAGATAGATAAAAAAAAAGATTTTGATCATCTATCGTTGATCAACTAAAGCATCAAACTCTTTGCACTTATGCATGTTTTGCTTCTCTATCGTGGCTTTACAGTTTTGTTTACTTTCTAATCGAATCTAACTCAGTTTGTCAAACTACACTGTACCATCGAATGGTGACCCTGAAAAGCTCTATACACTAAATGCAGACCATTTACATTAACACACATTTTCTTCAAAAACAGTGAAACTGTTTTATGGTAAGACTCCCCCCCCCCCCCCCCCCCCCCCCCA
>JAFBJT010000751.1:38186-56928 GCA_016785325.1 Chascanopsetta lugubris
GAGGGGGGGTGGGGGGAGGGGCTGTGAACGCAGGCTACCAGGCGCAGCTGCGCTTCCTCGCATGTAAACATCAATCATGACAGAATCACAGGCTCAGGAAACGGGAGCATTTCAAAATGAAAGCATATTTTGGCTCATTTTGATTCGCTTTGATTCGATTTATTCTAAAAACTATTTTATATAAAAAATGAAAGAAAAAAAAAAAATTAAATGATGACTTAATCACAACAAGTCAAGTCCTCTCGGAGTTCATTAACCTCATCAACTTCATCAAACTCACAGATTATTCATGCACCTGCTGTGAATCCAGCTGCTCTTCGCAACTCGGGGGATTTCAGGGGGTTCTGAAGTTATTTGGAGGTTCAGACGCCAGCGAGCAACATCTCCCCTCAAGTCTGTAAATCAACTTATTTCCCTTCAACTTTATAACCGTTTTCTCACACCCACACAGGAAGTCGGGTTGGGGTGAGACGCAGCTGATGTGACACGGAAAACATCCCCTGCAGCAAAGACACGTCAGGTACGTGTTTTATGTGTTTTCATGATGCTACATGAACTGTCGTGAAAGAGATTTACTCAAGACTCTGCCTCAAAAACCAGACGCGGCACATTCTGGAGACAGTTACACGCTCAGATACGTCTCGTATGGAAACAGGAAATGACAAGAATCGTTTATTGTGTCATTTTCACGTAGTTCCATTTGTCACCAGCAGATGGCGATATCATACGTGAACATAGATCCTCCAAACTAACAAGCGGGCTCACTATGCCTCTTTTCTTCAAGATTAAAGAATTTAAACTTAATATCATACCACCAACGGACACCAATTGGTCTGCGGGAAAGGTCTCAAGTTCCAAAATACAACTCGAGGCTTTTATTTTGAAAGACGTGACAGGAAGTGACCTAGTTATCCATGATGCTGATGTTTGCTTTGCAGATAAACATAAAAACTGTCATGAGAAGCAAATGAACTGCGGCTGGTTTGGACGAGAGCACGACAGAGAGAGCGTTACAGTGGCTCAAGACTCACTCTTGTGGTGAAAAAGTGGTATTACAGGAGGAACTGGTTGCAAATTCGGTGGATTTCACCGTAAAGCGTGATGTCACGATGACTCTTTTCCTGATGGTTTGGTGCTTTTCTAAACGTCTTACAACAAGGAAAAAATACGTGTCGCCCCTTTAATCATTGCAAATGAAGCTAAAGAGGTTTGACGCGGCGCAGAGCTAAAAATGGATCTTTCGACTTCTCACATCTGCCTCCCTTCAACCTTTTTCCAGGATGTTTCATTTGGCGTGTGGAACGCAGCATCTCTCCAGCACTGAATGCCTCCACTCATGCGTTTGTTGATGCAGGTGTGGCGGCGGCGGCGACGGCGGCGGCGGCGGCGTGCACCGGCGGTATCAAAGAGGGGAATGAAATGGGACGACGTCACACTCGACACACGAGACCCTCCACCCTTTTATGTGACGGAGCCGGGGATGAGGCACAGGGCCGCTCTGTCCGTCCGGCGGCTTCACAATGATTATGTAAAGGTTTGCGCCGCCGCCGCCGCCGCCGCCGCCGCCGCACACATTGCTCGTTTCCTCCTCTGAGCTTTGGGGGCTGCCTGAGTTATTGCTGACCTACATACACACATTCGCCTTGTCAGCCCTCAAAACTCAGCTGCCTCCCATAGATCCTCCAGACAGGAAACTCCCAGAGAAACATAGCAACAGCACCGACCGACCGACCCCGCCCACCTGCCCCCCCCCTCTCATGCAGCTATGCAGGCCAGGACATGGGGGGAAGGGGGCTGAGTTAACATATGGCTTATTGTGCATTGTGGGGCGATGGCTTTCAGCTCATCAACAACACCGGCTCCTCCCTCTCTCTCTCTCTCCCTCTCTCTCTCTCTCTCTCTCTCTCTCCCTCTTCTCTCCTCCTGACACTAAACTGGAAACTCTCTGTGCTGAGTCTGATTCATTGTGTGTTTATACAAGAACACAAAGTGACACTAGAACGTCCCTGAATGTGGAACCGGCTAAACTTATTGTGCGGCGCTCACGTCCTCACGGACGGATGTGAGACACTTAAAGGTCCGACGTGTTAAGACTTTACTGAAATTTCTGTCGGCAGAAAGTAAATAGAGTCTAATCAACTAAATACACATATTGTTGTCTTTTATGGCCCTAGAACAGTGCAACCCAAACTTTTAGACAAAACTAATTAACAATAAGAAGAACAACAACAGTTGTTAAAAGTCAAAATTTCCAAAAATGAACTGATTTACAATGTGGAAAATAAGGAATGGCGCTGGTTGAACTGGAATTTGCACTTATTCACTTGGTTATTTTATACTTTTGAAATACTTTTTTGTATAGTTTTGTGTTACTACTTTGCATAAAGTGCATACATATAAAAATGTTTTTCTATATATCATTCTTGCTCCGATTAATTCATAATTTAAGTTTTGTGTTTAAATTTAATGAATCCAATTAATTTATATGACTGAATATCAAAATTAAAATGTGTCTATATATAGTCACAAAAGCGGGTCCTCTCTATGGAGGCGGCCATGCTGCAGCACCATGTTCTTACAGTAGCTCAGAATGGACAAAATACAGATATTTCAAACTTAAAAAAAAAAAACAAAATCAAATGAAATAAATAAACCAAAATGAAATGAAATAAGTGGAGTGGCTGCAGCGAGGTGCCATGCAGCCTCAGTCAACAGTCAACCACGCACACTGTCCCTTCACTGCGCATGCGCAGCGGTGTCGCAGGCAGCTGCAGCTGCTGCAGAGCGATGATGACTCGCTCTTTTATAAGCGCGTTTGCTGTGGAGCAGAATGTGTCGCTGGCACACTTTCGCTGCGTGTCTCAGTGAAACGCTCCGCCGCGACTTGGTGACGCAAGGCGGCGCTATTAATATCACCGGAACGGGATGTTCCGACTCCGCCACACCGGGGTCAGCCGAGGATAACCACCGAACGTACCCCACCAGTCGCGGGGAGTGGGACCCGGCAAGTTGTGCTGCTGAGATGCTGCTGAAGTCGTCTCCTCCCAGGCGCGTGCACGCGGCTCCCCTCTCGTGCACGCAGCTGTGGGGGCCGCGTGTGCGCCGCCACCAGTCTGCGTGGAGCCACGCCCACTTGTGAACCCGCTGACTTTTGGGTCGAGGCGGTGAAAACAGGCGCGTGATGTAAGAGCAGCTCTGTGGAAAGGCCGTGTGTGTGGAAACACTGCCTCGGTGTTTCTTCCCCTTTTCCAGTGAAGTTGAGGCAACGTGGGGGTGCGAGGGGGTGCGTGGGGGGGCCCCCCCCCCTGCTCCGGCCTCTCTGACCCACCCTGTGCGTGGAGACTAGGACAGAGGAGATGAAGAAGGGAGGAAGGAGGGAGAGTGGAGGAGACAAAGGGAAGTGGGGGAAAGTTGCGGAGCTGCAGCTCAGAGGTGGAATGAGGTCACATGAGAGAAACATGGAGCGCGTTTATGTAACTGTGTTTTTAAAGGTCACACTTATCTATATGAAGCCCAGCGTCGAGTACACAGGACACGTGTTCAAAACCAATCATGATAATAATAATAAAAATGATAATATTGACAAAATGACTGGATGTCCATCCATCAATGCATTCGTGTGAACAAGGTTAATCATGTTCTATTCTTCCCCTTTCTAAAGACATTGTTTTGTTTTGTTGATGAATGAACTAAAGTTCTATTTATATCTATTGGCCTTTAAAGGTGCAGTGTGTTGGATTTGGTGACACCTCATGGTGACCTTGCGTGTTGTAGCCATCACCTCACCCTTCCTAAAAAAAAGACCAAAATCGTACACACTGCACCTTTAAATCTCTCTATCTCCCAAAAGAGGGTCCTTTCTATGGAGGCCGCCATCTTGCATCAATAAGGCTACACCATAGGTTCTTGGAGTGGAGGGATACATTGGGTGTACTAAGGTCAAACATGCAATTTCACCACTACATGTCCCAGGTTACAAAGGTTGGTCCAATACAGTCAGATATATAATTATATAATGTCATACAGTCTCTAATTTAGTTTCCATTAAAGGTACAGTGTGTGAGATTCAGTGATGTTGCAGGTGGCAGCTGCATGTAGGAAAACCTATAGATGCCTTCAGACACCATTCAAACTCAAAAAGGTGTCCATTATGGGCCCCTGTAATAACATGGCGGCCTCCATAGCGACGACCTGCACCTTGCGTAAACAAACAAACCACAGTTCACACACCCGGGTGATTATATACACTCATGAACACCAGTGTAATTACTTTGAATTCAGTGTCTGCTCATTGAGATGGAAAGAACTTTGCCCTGAACTTTACGCACTGAACCTTTAAGTCACTGAACCTTGTCATGACATGGTTATATAAAGCATTAATGAGGTCAAACAACTAAACCAGCAGTTCAGGGAAGTCCAATAAAAGCCTCGTGTCAACAACATGTACACCTGCATGAGAGAGAAGACATGATACCATGGAAATGAGCTGCTCAGGTTTAAAGGTGCAGTGTGTACCGTTTTGACCATTTTTGTCACTTCTAAACATATGACAAAATAATTACATACTGACGCTTTCATGAATTTATAATCACCTCAATGTTTTTGTTTTTTTAAACCCATTACCCTTAAATGTATATTTACACAAGGGGTGGGTCCTCTCTACGGGGGCCGCCATGTTTTGACAGGAGCTCAAAGTGGACATACTGAACATCTTTTGACGTGGACCACAGGTTCTCCTGCATGTCCAGAAGGGTGAAGGTGAGCGGATGGATACAACATGCAAACATTCCCCAACAGCTGCCACTAAATCTTACGCACTGCACCTTTAAGTTGACATGATTCAAAATGGAGACTTGTTTATGTGGTTGCCGTGGCGGCGCAGGTGTCACACCCCAACAACATCTGGTGAGCTGAGACCAGAAGAAAGAGGAGGAAGTGCTGCAAAGTCTAAAAAGGCACAAAGGAGCAGAGAAAGGTGAGGCACCTTGCGGGGGGGGAAAGGGTGGAGGGATGAAGGGAGGGGAGAGGGAGAGAGAGAGAGAGAGAGAGAGCGAGCGAGCGAGCGTGGTGAGTGGGGGGTGGTTGCGTGGGTTCACAGAGGAGTGGGAGGTGTTTGTTGTTGAAGCAGAAGAAAGAGAAGAAGGAGGAGTTGGTCGACATCCTCCCTCTGCCTCTGCGCCTGTGGGCCGCGCACGTTCAAGCGCACAACAGAGGCAGCCTTTCTCACCAGTATGTTAATCCTGCCCGCCCCCCCAGCCCCCGCCCCCACCCCCACCCCCACCCTCCCCTCCCCCCTCATCCGCTCATCATCTCCACCTCCACAAAGGACTCGAGCGTGGCCCAACACCCGTCCGTGGAACGTGTAAACGTGAAGCCCCCTCAAGAACTCTCCCTCTGCTCGATGACGTGAGCGCAATGGTCAGCGAGTTCGAACTCCACGTCACTGACTTGACCCCAGCCCCCCCCCCCCCCCCCCCCCCCGGGGGGGCACCCCCCCCCCCCCCGCCGGAGGGGCTAACGCTGAGCCATGAGTACATGTACTGCCATCTTTGTCCTTTTTTTTTTTCTTTTTTAACATCACGGCGTGGACGGGCTTTTGTCCGCCGCGCACAATACGGCTCAAAAGAGCAAAGTGAAGCGGACGCAGTTTTGTTTTTGCAACCATTCCGCTGGTGGCTGGTGGCCCCATTGATCAGTGCAGTGATGGTGCAAGTGGGGGAGGGGGAGAAGGTGCCGCGCAGGCAGTGGCCCACCCCATTCAGCTCGGTGGTGGTGGTGGTGGTGGTGGTGGTGGTGAGTCCGCAGGCGCTGCATTAACCGGCTGATGCTGAAGGACGAGGGTTTGTCATCTTCCATTCAGCCGACGCATTTGTATGGAAACATCGTCCGCGATGAAAGAACGCGGCTGCGCTGAACCTGCGACGACACGCCAACGACATGTACCAGAGCATGTGAGACGTTAAGGCTCCAGCTCGTGACAGTCGGCCCAACAGTCTCCTAAAATCCCCAAACCTCACACATTCAAAGGAATAAGTTCTCTCTCTCTCTATATATATATGTTTCACGTATACATGATCAAAATCCACGTATCAGCATTTTTGCACCATGGCAACATCCCTGCCAATGCGCCACCACTCACGCCACCTAGTGACCTTAAAGATTGGTGCAGCAAAAAAAGCGGACTGTACCTTTACGACACCATGTTACCTGGAAACTGCGAAAGCAAAGTCATCAGATGTCACGGTATGTATTTAATTGACACGCCCACTTTGGACAAATATTTACCCTCGAGCTTCTGCCTGACTCCGCCCCTTTACTCTGCGACATTGATTGTATTGATTCTCTTCATGTATGATGAGGCAGCATCTGTGAAGTGAAGCTAATGTCCTGTGGAATCCTCAAGATGCTAATGGCCTACCCAGAGGAGTTGTCCTGCAACCAGAAGGTCATGGGTTCAACTCCAGTCCATGTCCCGTTCTTGGGCGAGACACTGAACCCGATGTGCTCAATAACGTGGACTAGAAAGATCTGATGGGGTCAGTGGCAGTGCAACTTGGGAGGTGGACCTGGACGGGGTTTGGCGCCCCCTCCTGGAGCGACGACCCTCGCGACCTACTCCTGGAGAAGCGGTTGAGGATGTAGCCTTGAATGGCACATGCACAGCCTGTTAAACCTGTATGTGGAGACAGTTAGCTTTAGCTTAGCATAAAGACTGGAGGCGAGGCTAAACGGCAACATCGTCTCTGTCACAACAAAGCAATAAAACCTGTTTCCAATGAGGTTATCTGTGGCTCACAGGTCCTCCGCTAACCACAAGGTTGGCGGTTCAGTCCCCATTCCACGTGCCACCACACCCTGGGGGTGAAACAGTGAACCTTACGACGGCTCCATGATTTCTAGAAACGCCGCACACACAGGTAATGGAAAAGAAAACTGCAGTCAGTCTCCGAGTGGTCATCGAGACCAGAAAAGCTGAACTATAAATACAACCCATTTAGCATGATCCTGTTTGTTTAACTCGTGTATATATGACAGTTTGTGGTTTCACAGCGAGTCGAGAGCCAGACCACTTCTTGGCGACGTACAATGACTTGGAGAGTTGCCATCACCGTGAGGTTGTTTGACAAACAGCAGCAACGCCTGGAAATCATATAGTCTCTTACATAATGTGAAAACATGCTTGTTCCCATTACAGTTATTTACTTTATTACGCCTGTTACAGCTTTATAAATATTAAAGGAAATATAAATAACTGTGTACTTTTGCTTTCTTGGGTGGATTCTGTGGCTTTTGAACTGGGTCCAGTCGTTTCCCCTCGTTGCTTTGAGGACATACATTAAGTTTCAATGTCCTTCGGTGGGTTGTATAAGTGTTTTGTGTGTGTGGGATGTGTTTGTAGTTAGACATCCCAACAGAGGGGGCGCTATTTGTCACAGAAAACACTTTTTTAAGGAAGTAGCTAAAACAACGCAACTCTGGTTTTCACTGTACTTCCTGTAAACTCATATCATTACTATACTCGGTCATTCTGATCCCACAGCTCTGGTGCATATTCATTACAACGTGCAGACATATGTCATTCATTTGAATTGTACTTTATTGAAAAATTGCAGTTCTTCTCTGTCTTTTGTGCACTCGCGGGCCAGATTGGACCCTGTGTCGGGCCGGTTTTGGCCCGGGAGCCGTATGTTTGACAACTCCCTTACTAGGTAGATATGTGAGTGATTGTAATGGGAAGTTGATGGGAAATGTGATCGATACAATAGATTGTTTTGTTGGTGGTTTTCAAATAACTGATATTTGTTATTCCTTAGGTATCTATTCATGTCTTTTAACTGCAGTTTATTTTTTTTTACAGAAATGCCAACAAAGCAAATCTTGCATCTTCTCACTGAAACACCGGAAAGTGACACATCAAATGTACTTTTTGAAACTTTTTGAAACTTTTAAAACCTTACTTTGAATAAAACCCAGAATTTTAGATTAAGTTGCTTTGACAAACGGCACTTTATTTAAAAAATAAAATAGAAAAAATCCCCTCTGAGAGAGAACAGCATGAAAGCACAGGCGTGTGAGCCTATTTGTCCTGGTGCCAAGTCATTATTTGGCTGCCTCCGTTGTCCTGAATACTCTGTAGTATTTGCTCTCTCTCTCTCTCTCTCTCTCTCTCTCCGTCTCTGTGTCTCTCACTCTCTCAGTCTACCTGTCTCTCTCTCTCTCTCTCCTCCTGGCACCACGCATATCTAATAGAAATGTTTTGACGGTGGATGCCTCCACGATAAGGACACTATCGTGCAACCAGTACATCCTGCTCGACGGCAGCCACTCTCACACAATAACAACACGTAGTTTGCACTTGTTTACACCCGACTGACTCATTCATGTGTTCATACATGTAATCAGCTGTTCTCTACCCCCCCTCCTCCCTCCTCTGTCAATAGAGACATTATGTACTTACAGTATTGACAGTGCAGTTCACAGGGTTCATAAAAAGGCAGAAACAAGGCGTCCGTGTGTTTACTCTAACACCTATGTAACATGTCATGTATGACTAAGCCCCTCTTCCCCCCCCCCCCCCCCCCCCCCCCCCCCCCCTTTGACAGCATTAGTCATGGTTGGCCGCCTGTTTTGACAGCATTAGTCATGGTTGCTGGTGTGTCACGGAGGATGAGTCAGCTTAAGGAAACCGTGACAGCACCTCGTGTTCCCTGACTGTTCCCGCCTCCAATAACTTCATGTGCCGGTGTCTGTGATTTACTTGAACTTCTCTCTTCGTTATTGTCAGCGAGCAGATAAGACACATGGCATTTCCAGACAGCCTCGTTCCGCACTAACCCCGCCCCCCCTCCCACACGCACACTTAAACGCAGAGGTACTTCTTCTGTTCTGATAAGAGCAGTGAGGTCACATCGACCTGACAACTCACGAGTTGAATCAAAGGAAAACTACGGTTCGATTGAAAAGGTGCAGTGTGTGAGATTTGGTGACATCTCGTCGTGAAGCCGCATGTCGTGTCCACCACCTCACCCTCACCCGTCTGAGCGCGCAGGAGAACCTGTGGTCGACTTCAGCTGTCATTAAAACCCAAAAGATGTTTAGTACGTCCACTCTGGGCTACCGTAAAAACATGGCGGCCCCCGTGGGAGGAGCCACTCCTCATGTTAATATACGTGAATGGAATCATTAAAGGGTGATGAGGAAAAAAATAACACATTTAGGTGTTTCGAAATTGATAGAAATGTCAGTATGTTATTGTTTTGAAATAGTTTTAGAAGTGACAAAAATGACCGAAATCTTACACACTGCACCTTTAACAGATGTCAATTGTAGAAATCTGTTCAACTGTAAGAAGTTATATATTCAAAGCAATTCAATAGGCAAAATTCAGGCTTTTACCACATTATCAAATCCAGTACAGTTCTTGAAAAAGTCTCTGTAATACAAGAACTGGATCAAGTGTGAGAGGCGGAGCTCCATTCTTTCCGATGAGAGCTGCTCACTGTCTCTTTAAGAATGAAAAATCATCCTTTTGTGGTTCTCCGTTCAATATGTGCGTCCACAGAGACGCACTGATGTCACCCTCTATCCCTGCGGCTGTGACGCCCATTCATTCCCAACCCATTCATACCAATGAGGGACGTGCAAGTAAGTAAACAACACACTGGGTCGCCTCAATGTTGTTCTTGGTTCAAAGCCTCAGACTACGTCCTGTGTCCGATGGCCCCGCCCCCTCCCTGCACATCATGACTGACAGCTGGGACGTGATAGGTGCAGGACGTGGACTGGCAGTAGCTCGATACTGCGGCTAAGGTCAAAACAGCAAGATGACCTGTTAACAGTGTATCTATTACAGTGGTTCTCAACTGGTCTGGGTCCGGGACCCACCATCACTCCTGTTACAGGATATCACAGAGTGCCAACACAAAAAAACAACAACTGACCAGCAGGGGGCGATGCAAGAGAGGGTGGCTGCATTTTATTCGCCGTGGTCAATTAGCATAAGAAAACTGGTTTTCTTCTACCTGTGAATTGACGGGTGTCTTAGCATGACCGGGCATCATCGCCACCTACTGTTAAGGAGTGCATGATAGACGGCACTCCAGTGCACAGAAAAGTCCTCTTCAAAATAAAAGCACAGGACTGAAAAACAAAAAAACAACAAAAAAAACAGGTTTTTTCCCCCAGTAAAAAGTCTGCGACCCACTGAAAACAGGTCTGGGACCCACCGGTTGAGAATCTCTGATCTATGCCGGCTCCTAACGTCAGCATGTTGTTATTGGCACATTCTTATCATGTTGAAATAACACTGGAATGTGGTCCTCCAGTGAACGTCCTCACCTCCTGCAGAAAACCCGGGAAACCGAGCTCCTGTGTGGTCTCCCATGTTACTTTTAGACTTTTCAAGTGCGACCTTGACTCGACAGTCGCCGGATAGCTAATATGGGTCAGGCCGTCCTGTCCCATCATCACAAACACACACACACACACACACACACACACACACACACACACACACACACACACACACACACACACACACACACACACACATACACACATGAAGAGGCCAATCAGTTTTGCTGCTCTACCCTGAGAATTTCAAGTCGGTGCCAGACTGTTTGGACGATGCTGCTGCACCAGGAAGTCGCCGCTGGGATTGGAAGGGGGGGGGTGTACACAAGGTCTCTTGAACCAAAGAGAGAGAGAGAGAGAGAGAGAGAGAGAGAGATGTCACCTTCAGAGCTGCAGCCGCTCTCTTCAGGCCTTCCTTCCTTCTTGTGCCCGACACCCGCTGGGAATCGATAGCACTCTTTGGGAAGTAAACCCTGCGAAAGAGGAACTACACCCTCTTGACGCGCTCTCGTCAGAATGGGCTGCCAGAGCACCATGTGAAATACAAGAACTCTCTGTGGTGAAAGAATATGTAAAATAATACAGCCAGATGGCCCTCTGAATGCCACATCGCCTTGCTCTCTCTCTCTCTCTCTCTCTCTCTCTCTCTGAACACTGGGAACTTTCTGGTGTGGGTGCTTTTGTGCACGGTGCTGAAAGTGTGCATTCATTCTCACAGGAGAGCATCAGCTGCTGCGGGGAGGCATGCAGGTCTAATCCTGTATCACTGCGCGAGTGTGTGTGTCTGTTCACTCGCGCTGTTTAAAGCAACTCGTTTTTCTGTTAGAGGCTCATTAAAAGGTGCAGTGTGTAGGAGTTTGGTCATTTTCTTCGAAAAACATTACAAAACAACCTCTAAGCAACGTCTTTGAAAAATGCGCTTTTTAACGCCGGTGAGAACAAAAGCTTAAAAGATGAGACATTTCCCAACTTGTCTCTTCGGGTTTGTGGTCGGCTGTTATGTCAAATGACTCGGGTAAACAATGAGGATGTTGCTATGGTTACTACCGAGCTCTAGTGGCATTTTTAGTTAACCCATGTGCACCTGCTTGAGCCATGTTGGAGCTTTTTAGCCACTGCTAGCTCTGGCTCAGCTCGTTGGAACCATACCAAACTAGCGGGCTGTAGCATTAGCTTTGCACTGATGGGCAGGAAATGGAGATCAAAGACAGCTGGCTTTGATGTTGGAAACTTTGATGCAAAGCTCTTGCACATCCAACGAGTGCAGACGAACAAGCTGGTGGCTCTGCCACAGATGTCGCTATCAAAACAAATGTTTTTGAAAGTTCTCTTTAAATGACGCCCCCAGCTGGATGAAAAAGAGATGACAAGCGATCAAAGATGATTTCAAGTCGTTTTTTTCCTTTTAACCAAGATGACAAATGTGTGAAAATACATTCGGAATAAAGCCATTTGGGTCCATGAGGTTAACAGGGACGTTCAAGTGTGTCGTTCCCGCTAATCAATAGCCAGTGGGTTCGTTTGCTGCCAGAGATTTTTTTACTGTTGACGTGCAATTTCCAAATGGAATGATAAATGGACTTTTCCGGGAAATAAATGTCCGTGTGATAAGAACTTTTTTTTTTTTGATCTCGACTATTTCTTCCCCCCACAATGGCGTCACTTGTCTCTGGCCTGAGGATAAAGTGAAGAAGACGTTGCCTGTGGTGGTGGCTGGCTGGGTTTCAGCTGGCAGGCGGCACAGAGGAAGGTTCTGAGCAGAAAATTGCTGGTTCTGCTGAAAGTACACGACACAACGCCGTCCTCCAAAATAACTGTTGGGTGTTAAACTTAGCAGATTCCAAAATGTATTATAACTCCTGACGCATGGCGCGGACAATTCTTTTGAGTGAAGGCCGCAGCGATCCTTGGAAATGTCAGTTCATAGGTTTGACAGGTATTTGAGCAACACTAGTGTATTTCTGGGAGTTACCACTCTCTCTCTCTCTCTCTCTCTCTCTCGCTCGCTCTCGTTTCTAAGATATAATTAAAGGCATCTGAGAGGGTGTGAAAAGAGACTTATCCTCCTTGTGGAACCTCAGCTGGAGAAGCCAATAATTTGACAGTTGGACACAGTCGAGCTCACGGCTGGTTGGCCGACAAACCGGGTTCCTTCCGACGGCGCCAAGAAGGTGACGCGATAATATTCTACGGAATCGGAATCTGATGATCTGCAGCAGATCTCAAACTCTTCCTCTGGGATGTCTCTTTGCCGTTTCCTCATTCTCGCAGACATTTGAGAGAGGTCACTGGTTGATGTAACCGAGGAGGAAGTGGATGGTGTAAGTGCGTCAAAGGCCTCTTTCCCCCCAAAGAGTAAAGTCAGGACTTTTTTGACTAGTTTTTAATAAATGATTGACATCGTTCCCACAGGGAGATTTTCGTCTGCCACATTTAAACCAATGAGTCGCGCCAGACAGACAATGACCAGGAAGTGGAAAGCACCTCTCTCTCTCTCTCTCTCTCTCTCTCTCTCTCTCGGTCAATAAAGGTTAGGGTGTGAGATGATCGGACTAGAGGTGAAATACTGCAAATGAAAGTCTATCACAGCCTTTGGTTGACATTGACACTCTCCCAATGAAAATGTATCGCCCTCATACACTGTGCACCAAATTGTTCACGCTGGACCTTTAAAAGCTAAATGTTAGCATGCTAACACTCGGATCCAAGAATCTGACTATGCAGCATGGAGGTATTATAAGAACCGGACACAGTGACAGTGATAACTTTATATTACATTTCTGCACAAAGAATTCTTATACGATGCACTAGAGTGACCCCTTGTTGTTTACATCAGGAGCAGGTCCTCTCTATGGAGGCGGCCATGTTGCACCTCACTGTGGCCCAGAATGGACAAATACAACATTTGATTCCACCTTTGTTCTTGATGCATTCCCCCAATGATGGATAGATAGATATAGCTACATAATTGGTATCATAATAATAATGATTATTATTATCATTTATCTCAATGTATTGTCACCCATGGACTTGATATGTTCCTGGGTGACAAACATGCATCCTCACATCCTCCTGGTGTGACCTCACTTCCCCTTTGAACATCACTTGGTGCAGTTCCCATCTTTTCCACCATGGACATATATCTGACTGTCTATAGTGGCACTATTATTATTATAATTATTATTATCATCATCATCATTATCATTATTTTCATACCCATGCACATAATACAGTTACTGGGCATATGCATCCACATCTCCTCCTGCTGTGACCTCATTTCCCCCCTTTGTGCAGCTTTTGGTGCATTCCTCCAATTCTTGGATGGGTGGATCTATCGATGGATCTTATTGTTTGGCATTATCCTTATCATGACTGTTATTATTGCCCTGTACATTGTGTTACCATGCAGGCACCCGTTCATCCTTGCGCTGTGACCTCATCCCCCCCCTTTGTGCAGCATCTCTGGATGAATTAATAACGAAATATTGCCATTGCACGTGCATGCAAAGACCGTTGTGCGGGACAACCCTGCACACCTCTGTCTAGGAGCCACAACAACATATTATCTTTATTTTTTTATGGTGCTGTCATCGTGTTGCACATTGTGTTCCTGAGCTGTCTCTGCACTGCACAGAGGCGTCTCACCCGTGATCAACCTGTGGGGAAACTTTCAAGCAAACTCGCCCAGCTCCTCTCTGCTCTGCTCTGCTCGGTGCATCTGAGGACACGCGGGGCCCAATGAATGAAGCGGCCACTCTGACGATGCTGAGCCGGTCGACACGCCCCCTGCACGGATACAACCAGCAGGAGCAGGCGCTCAGGAGGAGACACACACACACACGCACACACACACACACACTGACACACATACACTCACTCACTCACTCACTCACTCTCACACTGTGTGCCGGAGTGTTTGAAGCCGCGATGGGAGTTAACGCATCCAAGTTTCTACACTTCCTGTTACCTGCGTCGTGGCGCTAAACGAGGACTTTTCGCGGGGTTTTTTCTGCGCTTTTCACGCACCGCACCTTTCGGAGCTTCGCGTGCGCTTTATTTTGTGTTCGATTCCCCCTCACAGGATGCCGGGGTGAGAACCTAAAGTCACTTGATGAGACCTTCGTCTTCTTCTCCTCCACCTCCACACAAAGGGAACCAAGTCCTCCTATCTCCGCCGCGCCTTCGGTTTGTTTTCTTCTCCTCCTCCTCCTCCTCCTCCTCCTCCTCCACCACCACCTTCTTCTTCTTCTTCTTCTCCTTCTCTTATTGCCACTGTCGTTAGTGTGAATGTCATTCAGAAACAGAGGGGGCTGTTTCAAAGACAAAATGGACCACTTCGCTGCAGAGTGCCTTGTTTCCATGTCCAGCCGTGCAGTCGTCCACGCGCCCAAAGGGAACCACCGGGAGATGAGACCGGAGCTGCCCCCGTCCTCCTCCTCCTCCTCCAGGGGCGGGGAGGAGATGAAGGAGCCCCTGGTGAGGGACAACTCCTCGCTGTTCGTGGTGGCGCGCATCCTGGCGGATTTTAACCAGCAGCCCCAGAGTCCCGGAGCCGCCGGCCTGGTGGCGGCGGCGGCGGCGGCCGAGCAGCAGCAGGCGAGGATAAGGGATGAGAGCGCGCCGAAGCTCCTGGACGATGATGATGATGATGATGATGATGATGATGGTGGTGGTGGTGGTGGTGGAAACTCTGCCACACCTACCACCATCTCCGATCCGTCGCTCAAACAAAGAGGCAAGAGATCGAGAGGTCGCGCCATGGAGCAGGAGTCCCCGCAGAAGAAGCACCGATGCCATTATTCAGGCTGTGAGAAAGTTTATGGCAAATCCTCCCACCTCAAAGCTCATCTGAGGACACACACAGGTCAGTGCCACGCCGCCGCACCGTTTGGTTCGTGGGTGTGAATCGACGCGAGTGGGCGCGAGGATTTGTTTTGTTTTGTTGTTGTTTTTTTTCAAAGAGAAAAACGCACATTTGACTTTAGAAAATAAACCATCGCATCCAGGGAGGTGTGGGAGTGCGCGCAAGGGGGTTACAGGGAGGATGGGGAGGGGGTGGGGGTGGTGGTGGTGGGGTAGGGGGGGCGGGGGGGTGTGCGCGTCGCGTGCGTAATTACGCACGGATCCACCCTGGAACGGAGCCGCTCCGGGGTGGATTGGAGCCGATTTAAAAAAAATAATTATTATCATTATGATTTGCATCGCACCTTTAAGTTTGTGTGAACTTTTTGGAGGAAATGACATTTTAATTTCAGTGAGGGGGGGGGGGGGGGGGGGGGGGGGAAGTCGAGAATGGTGCCACTCCCACTCGAGTCTGCGAGCTTTGTCACGGCTCTGCTCACCCACCCCTCCTCCACCCCCTCCTCCTCCCTCCCTCCTCCTCCTCTCCATCCCTCCCTCTTTCCCTCCACACCGCCCTCACTGCTTCAAAACAACGTGAATACAAATAAATCATAAAAAAAATTTAAAAAAAATTACAGGAAATAAAGTTAGGGGTGGCAAATAAAAAAAATAGTGATAATAAAAACGCAAACATGCGCAAAGTGCACGCAAACAAGAAAATGCGCGGCATCCTGAGGAATGTCAGTGGTGAGAAATGACAACAGCGCTAATGGTTTCCATATGATGAGAGAGCGAGCGAGCGAGCGAGGGAGAGAGAGGGGGGGGAGGGAGGGTGAGAATAAACACGCTCCAGATCAGCAGTGTAAAAAAAAAAAAACAGCCTCAGCTGGCTTTGACCTTCCTGGAGGGGCCACACCTCCACATGTGCGCTTTACATTCCGCAGGAGGGAGAGAGAGAGAGAGAGAGAGAGGGATGGAAGAGAGAGAGAGAGGGATGGAAGAGAGAGAGGGAATAAAAAGATGTATATAGATGGACGACACAAATTGGGGGGTATGATAAGCATCCGGGCAGCAGACAGGCTGCCTCTCTGCCTCCCTGCCTCTCTGCCTGCCCACAGCTCTTTGTTGTGATGTGCCACACCCCCACGCACACACACTCGCCAGCTGATCTGGCCAGCAACAGACTCAGCTAGCTGAGCCTCGACTCAGGAGCCCCCACTCTCCCTCTGTGTCTCTCTATCTCCCTCCCTCTCTCCCTCTCCTCCCCTGTTACATGACTGCTGCAGCTCACACCCTCCCTCCTCCTCTGCTGCTTCCCACCACTCACACACACACACACACACACACACACACACACACACACACAACACACACACACACACACACACACACACACACACACACACACACACACTGGATCACATGAAAACCTCATTTGAACTCGACATACATTTGGGATTTTAAAGGTTCAGTGTGCAAAGTTTGCCTTTGGAAATTTTAACATTTGGTGGAAATTCAACACATTATCGCACAATATTGATACAAGTACACATTTTTATAACTTAGGAACACGCCCTTTATGTTTACATCTAGTATGGACCCTCGCTTCTTAGGCCGCCATGTGGCCCCGCCATGTTGGTAGCGGAGCCCAGAATGGACAATTTGAACCCATTTTGAGTTTTTACAAGAATTGAGGGCCACCGTTTGTTCCCCGTAAGGTTAGGTGAAGGATATTCACCTGCAATATGCAACTTCACCACTAGGTGTCACACTAAATTGTACCTGTAGGCTGTACCTTTGATGTTTCATCATGTGATCTCTATAAATAGAATCGGAGTTTTAATGAGTGCAGAATCACCTGAATGTAGTTCAGTAGGTTAGCATGCTAACGCTTGATACTTAACATTTAAAGGGGCAGTGTGCAAGATTTAGGTGGAATGATTCCAGTGTATAATCACTTGAATTACAACATTTCAATAGAAAGACATCAGGAGCAGTTCCTCTCTATGGAGGCAGCCATGTTGGCATGCGACTTCACCTCAAGGTGACACCAAATCCTACACGTGTATCTCTTAATACTCAAAGATATAAAAAGCCCACTTTATATTTGCCTTAGACTAGGTTATTTACGTGGATAAGATCAACGGAAGTGGGCGTGGCCTAGGGGTCAGAGTGGTCATCCTCTTAGCAGAAGGTCAAGGATTTGATCCCAGTCTTCCCCCGATCTGATTTACTGAAGATTCTGAGCCCGGAATGTAAAACACAATGGACAGTACAAAAAATTACAATAAACGCAATAAAAACTGGATTATGTTCAATGGAATAAAATAACAATGCACTTAATACATTGTTTCCTCCTCCCACCTGCTCGACTGTCAGGCCCCCCCCCCCCTCCTCCCCCCCCCCCCCCTCTTGCCTTTATGTCTGGTTTGCATTCAGACTTACGAACATCAGCCTCTTGTTATCCTTGAGAAGAATGACGTGTGGATGCCATATGTCATCAATAAAAATATGTAACCGCATGTGCACAAACCGGTTATTCTGGGCTTCTCCTTCGCTCTGTGGTTCATCCTGTTCATGCTCATTTCTGTCTGTTAGCATCCTGCTGCTGCTACTGGTGCAGTGTGTAATCAGTTAAAGGTGCAGTGTGCACACCTGGTGGTGAAGATGCACGTTGCATCACCCAACACTTGTATGATGTATGTCCACTCTGGGCTACTGTACAAACATGGCGGCCCCCGTCGGGAGGACCCGCCCCTCATGTAGATATACATTCATTGGCTAATTTAAAGGTAATCGGAACAAAAACACATTTATGAAAATGTCAGTATGCGATTGTTGACGGAAATGACTGAACGTTTACACACTGCACCTTTAAGAGAATGTTATGACGTGTGTGTGTGAGTGTGCACATGAAGCATATGATGCTATTAATAGTGTGTTTTGGTGCAGCTCTGCCTGCGTCTCTTTGCTTATTAAGCCTTTCCTGTCTTAAAAGGACGACACTCCCGTGTCCATATTTTTGCGATTGGTTCGCGTCCCCTTTCTTCCTGTCTGATTGGACGCCCCCCCCCCCCCAAAAATGTGAGTCATCTCAGTTCACCGTGAGCCAGCGCCTCTCTCTCTCTCTCTCTCTCTCTCTCTCTCTCTCTCTCTCTCTCTCTCTCTCTCTATGAGCTCCCCTCCAGCTTTTTATTGCTCCCTATTATTCGGCCAATCCCTTTTTCGCCTGCTAAGTGTTTCCTGTGGCCCCGCCCCTCCGCCTCCAGTGTCTGGCTCGGCGATTGGCTCGTGCCCCCGTAAAAATTCTCATCAGAGTGACTCTTGCTCCTTATTTCATTGGTTCGCGCCAGAATGTGGGTCATCTGAGTTCACCCGGCGCTGTCTCAGCCAACCTTGCAGTGCTCTCTCTCTCTCACAGAGCCAGACTCCAGCAGTGCACTTCCCCTCGCACAGCCCCGACCAACAGAGCCCAGAGAGAATGGATGCAGCCAAACACACTGTGGTGTCTAATTGGGGGGGTGGTGGGGGGGTTGGGGGGGCGACT
>JAFBJT010000751.1:58146-70308 GCA_016785325.1 Chascanopsetta lugubris
CAGAGTGCTTTGTGCTCTCTCTTGATAATTTCCAGAGAACTTTGTTAAAGTTGTGAAATCATTTTTTTGAAAGTAAACAAAAATGGTTAGTAACTGGAATGGCAAACAATAACAGTCTGTACCAGTGGTTCTCAAACTGTCCTGGTTTTGGGACCTGCCATCACCCCTTAACGACGGGCCGCGACCCAAATCAAGGAAAAGTTTCAATTTCTAAAATGCCTCATCCCTCTGGTGATCCCAATCAAAGGCCCGGGATCCACTCAAAACAGGTCCATAGCAAAACAGTGGGTTACGACCCACCAGTTGAGCGTCACTGTCTATATATACAGTATAAACCAAGGGTAGACTTGTTCAGATCAGCATCCACCCATTCAGTTCCATCCATTCAAACCACACAGAATGCAAACCTGACAATGCATCATCCTGCCTTTTCCTATTGCACCTATCGGAACAATCGGGATGACTCCTGCAACACCTCTGCATGGAATAGCTCCAGAAGATAATTAAATTTAATGTCCACCTATTTCTGAGGCCATTTTTCTCTATTAGTGCAGCAAAGTATCCATTACGTCCATGACCTCCCTCTTAATGGCAGGTTAACTGGGTCCTTCACGTTCACTATATGTGACTAAGTAGATGGACACTTAAGCCATTTCAGTCAGTTGCAATGAAGAATGGCAGAACTTGTTCGGTGAATACAAAGAGTGTGGCGCTCATAACTGCTACTATGTGTTGCCTCGGTCCCTGAATCATGTCCCATCTCTTGACTTGATGTCATTTCTCTTTGTCAAGTACAAATGAGGTGAAGTGGAGGAGTAACCATGAGACATAAGGAGCAGATATGAAGAAATTCCATTCACAAATGTCCCTTAAATGTTGTCACCATGTGCAGGGACACACCGCTCCCAGCAATGTTGCTGTGCCCTTTGTCCAAGGCCCAATCTGAGGAGACACATAGGACTGAATGGATCCGCTACTGTGTTGGTAAGCCCCCCCCCCCACAACAATGTCTGTCATTGTCACTGCTCACATATTTCTAAGGAGTAGTCACATTGCCATGAACCACGAAGTTCAATGATGCACATTTATCGGAGGATGAACTGCAAAGTCTTTGACTACTGACACAACAGATCCAGGTTTCATCAAGAGTGATGGTCCCTGACATGTCTGAGAGGGAATTCGATGGCTGTCCTTCAGTCTTGTGTAAGGTCTTTTGTGAAGCCACAAATAAACTCTGTTAAGCCGTCTTGTGTAACTTTTGTGAGTCGATAAAGCAGGGTCCCGGAAACTGCTGATTCGGGAGATTTACCAGTGGTTTGTGTTGCCATGTCTTGCACCTTTGATATAAACTTTTTTGCCGCATTTTGAAAATTGCGTCCAATGGTCACATTGGTAACATTGAGAAAATGTTTATTTTTTTATTTTTTATTTTTTTAAATGAGATGTAAAATGTGACGTGAATTAATAAAGCAAAACAAAACTCGAAAGGAAAAGAGGCAGTAAGCCCAGGACTGAAGAGAAGTAAAAGTGAGATTGGATCAGTCTCCACAGAGTGTTTGGTCTGTGCCTCAGACTAAATGTCACTGGGCTCATCCGGCTGCTCCGGCTGAAAGGCTGGTATTGATCTCCTGATCCCTGTGTATCAGCTGCTGCTGCTGCTGCTGCTGCTGCTGCTGCTGCTGCTGCTGCTCCAACCAGCCTCTCGCCCATGTTGAGGGAGTGACCTGAGAGCTCTGAAGATGTTGCTCCAACACAGGGCTCACACATGATCTGCTGCATTAGGGATTACTTTGTGGGTTTGAGGGTATTTTTGGTCCCGGTCACTAAACATGGCACAACGTCGCTTCACCACATCTACCGAGCAGCTGTTTATCCAAAATGATTTGACCCTCGACAACCCTCATGGAACTCTCCCAGTGAATCAGCTCTTAAAATGCCAGGCTGTTTTCCATATTCGCTCATTTCAATTGACATTTTGTACCAGACTTCACCCTTGTGAGCATGCAGGAGAACCAATGGTAGACTTCAGTTGTCATTAAAACTCAACAGATGCTTAGCGTGTCCACGCTGCTTTCAATATATTGACACAATTGTGAAAATATAAATCAAATGATTAATATGTTTAAGATACATGTGTGGGCATTCTTTCTATTTAGCAATACATGCTTGGAGAGGAAGCTACACTGACCATATGTACATTTATGTATTTTCTAATCTATTCCATTATGATGCTCAACATATGTGTTCACGTGTCCACCAGTCCACGCGATTTCCTGCCAATGACCTCTGACACTCAGAGCGGCTGGTTCCAAACATCTGTGACGACCACCATTGTCACGGCAGCATGGGAATCCAGGGTCAGACTTCCTCCGTCGCCAAACTCATCTGTTCTCGTGACTGCCGGCACAGATGAGGATAAAATAAACCCTTAAATATGTTTTCTGCAGTAGGGGTTGAGCGACCACGCGAGTGTGGGGAATATATAATCCAAGCCGTCACGCCTACCGAAAACATGAATGGAGAATAACCCTCCGTCTGCCCGCCGATCTACCTGTACTTGACGACACAATATGTTGTTCTTCAAAGATTTCATGTCTGCCAGTAAACACGTATGTATCCGTGTGAAAGGTTATCGGGTGAATGATGCTTTAACTACGTTTCCACAGCAGCATCTTCCCCCGAAGTGCACCCACTCCACTCACCCTCTTTATTATCAACAACATCTTAATCCCTTCGATCCATCTTCCGCCTCATCCTGCCCTCGCCTCTTGTTATTTATCTTTCTATTTATACATCCCTCCACAGTATATGCTGTATTTTTGTATTTTATTGCTGACACCGCACCGGCACCTCCTGCTCTGCAGGGCCTTGTGAGAACAGAGACCGACCAGCCCCCCCGATGGCCTCACCTCCCACTGCAGACGCGACTAATAGGCCCCGCAGGGCGAGAGGCCAAAGGGATGAGGTGCAAAGGTGGGATCAAGAGGCTGTGTTTGTCTCTCATGACTTGTAAACGTAGTGTCTCTGTCGGTGCAGGTACAGCTGTTTAATGCCGTGTTCACACAGTTCTGAACTAAATGCTTTGCAGAGGACGGCCATTACCGTACACAGTGTAGCTTGCTCTAGGTCGTGGGTTGACCAATTCTCTGCTTTCAGCATTGTACGTGCTCCCCATGTCTTTTTCTATATGAATGATCATGATAATATATTTGTTATATTGGATAAAGGCAACAGCTTCTACCCGCAGGCCGTCAGGCTGCTGAGTCTCTGACTGGCAATACTGCAATACTCAATGCCCCTCAATAATGTGACTGTATAAATTCTCTGTATAAATTTGCCATTCACTTACGTAACTGTGACTTCTGCACGTTTGCACATATGCATATTTTGTAAACATCGTAAACAACATTTGTACATTTTCGGGAAGCCTTAAAACTGTGACAAAATAACAGAACTTTATTTTTTTGATTGCACTCTACTCTAGAACAGAGTTTTGTGCTGGAGTTCGTAAAATACTTTTCAGTGATATATTTAGATTTTTTTTTGCTTCAAATATATATCAGGTCCAAATATCAGTAATTGGCCTCACTCAATACTAATAATAGGAATAGAATGACCGCTAACAGCGAATGGTCCTCATTGCAGGTGCCGCATGCATGTGCAGCGACTGAGCTCAAAGTCCAATCACAGAAATCAACACTCGCCAACAAACAATAGAATTATTTTCAAAGGATGCTAAAAGGAGGAAAATAACAAACACCTGGGCTGAGGAATACATCATGTTCAGGAGCATCATTTGCATTCGATTAGTATTATCTTGGGGACGTCCGTCTTTCGCCAGACGGAGGGAAAATTTGCACAGGATAAAAATCTGAGATGATCTGTGCTATTACAAATCACTGCGCGTCCCCCAGGTAATATAAGCCCTGTGCAAATGGAGCCTTTCTCGTATCCTCATCTCCAGCTTTTCGCTTAAATAGATTGTTGAAGAGTGCTGGATATATATGCACGGCGAACTACTATAAGCTTGAAATTAGGGTATAGAACTAGATGCAGTGCATCCCTTTATTGATTTTACCAATGGCCCTGTGCTGGCATTATTATCTACCGAATACGTTCTGAACCACAACTGGAAAAAAAAGAAATTACATTATTATATGTTTATGTGTGCCGTTATTTATTCTTCTGCAAATGCATCTGCGGTACAAATAAGCAGGCGTGGTGTTTTTGTCATTATGGGATTGAGATATAACTATAGATTGCGGTACAGCAAGCATTGTAATGGTGGTGAGGGAACTTCAATTTACAGCAGCACTGTCACAGACGTATGGATGTGGCTGCAGGGCTCACATTTGGAAACCTTGTCTGGCTCCTAATAGAGGTGATAAAATGAAACAACCACAGGGAGCGAGTAGCCCAGAAACCTGGCCACTGTTCTTACGCAATTACTGAGGGAGCATTATTCTGATGGTAATGGTATTGGACTGCACACTGTACCTGACAGTATATAAACAAGTGGGAACTGCTCAACGGCTCACAATTACAGTGTCAGGGTATTTTTACAAATATATTTACAGAGTTGTGACACAGTTGGCTGCAGCTTTTGCCTCTTGAGCCCATAAACAGCACTTGTGCGGATCAGCGACATTGTTGTGTTACTTCACTTTTCCAAGTGTAAAAATGTATGTTTGGCAAACGAATATAATGCATATAGAATGGTACTTGGTGTCTATCTACACTCCAGCTTTGCCATTCAACCCCCCCCCCCCCCCCCCGCGGCCGCCACCCCCCCCCCCCACGTGGTGCTGCAAACCCTTTGGTTAGTACACAGCTGCTGTGCAAAGTGGGTTCCTGTTGTGACGAGCACAAGGTATAAAAGTAGGATTTCCAGAAATGAGGGACGCTGCTCTCCACCAGCGTATTCTAATATTACCATCGTTCTGTTGATACAGGAGGTTTCTGAGGAGCAACATTAGGGCAGTGTGTGTACTAGCGTGTGTGTGTGCGTGTGTGTGTGTGTGTGTGTGGGCGTGAGTGTGTCTGTGACGTCCCCATCCAACAACAATACAGCGGAGGAGACTCTTCTCACAACACGCCTGGTTTATTATCAGCTGTGGCTGAGGGGTTAGAGGACCTGTCCTCTGACTAGATGGTCGGGGGTTTGATTCCCGCCTCGCCCCACTCCATATGCTGAGGTGTCCACATTGTCCCCTGTGCTCATAGATACGTCCTGCAAATAGATGCACTGTATGGAAGTTTGAGTGACTGGGTGAATGTAAACTATGCTGCATAGACCGAGCTTATGTTTTAGTTCTATGTATAATTCCAGTCCATCACTCGCACCACATCTGTCGAGATGAGTCCACCATATTCACATCTCTCTCTCGCAAATTAGATTTTAGTGCAGTTATATAAAATGCAATTTTGTTTTAATAGTCTGTAAGCAATGGATCTGCAAGCAGTTGTCAGTATATCGAAGATGCTCTGTGCCAAAATAGACTTCTTAAGATAAAACGCTTGGTTTCACAGCTCTAACAGCAAAATTCAATTTACATGCAAGTGTAGAGTCGTGTGTGTGGAACCTCAAGCAGCCCCAGATAAAGATAATACCAAAGCAGACAGGTAGGGACAAAGCCCATCAGCTTTGCATTAGAGGAACTGAATTATAGATTAACACTTTCGCCTCGCTTGTCATATATTTAACGGATGATTTGCCTTGAGGTAACCAAAAGGCCTCACGGAGATAAGTAATGATATATTACTATTACTATATACTACTATATACTGTATGTTTTTAGACTTAATCATTAGTTGGGGGAAATAAATCAAAAACAAGCCAAGAAATAGTCGGGCACTTTGATACATTTGTGCGAAAAACTCAACAAAACAGACCACAAGGGAGGAAAAAAAGAGCTTATGAATAAATAAAACAGAACAACTGCCACCGAAAATAGCTCTGAGCGAGCTGAGCCCGGAGAGAGGGGCGTTCGGTGAGTGATCTCATCAGGGCGGCTGTCGGGTCGACGAAGTGGTCAGGAGAGTCGCTGTGGTGCTGACAGCTGGTTGTCATTACTCCAGGAGTGGGGGGGAGGGGGGGGCAGATGGGAGGAGACGGTAAATAAGAGAGAGGGGAGGTATAGCGGGAGGAGGTGTCTCGGAATTTAGAAGAATAGAAGATAGGTAAAAAGTGGAGGAGGCGGAGTTAAGTGCAGATGATGGATGAATGCAATGCAGCCTCTTGGCTTGATGACTTTGGGCCTTTGGTCCAAGTACTCACTTCTTGAGAGCAGGTCCAGATCGTCAACTCAAATTTGCATGGCTCTTCAAATCAAACTGAATACGTTTGTCTATTTTTATTTTGTTCCACTGTTCCAACAATTCAGCAGATTGTCGGCTGTTCCCTTTGTGACAGGAGGTGGGGAGAGTTGGGGGTATTGAGAGGTGAGACACAGCAGAGGGATGTGAGTGGATGGATGTGGGTGAAAGATGAGAAAAGGTGGATTGGAGTTAGAGGATGACAGAAGAGAAGAGGGAGATCTTGAGCGATGGGAGAGGGAGAGAAAGATAGATAGAGAGAGGGGAGGGAGAGAGAGAGAGAGAGAGAGAGAGAGAGAGAGAGAGAGAGAGGTTGGGGTTGTGGTGGCTCAATTGAATGAAGCTACTAAGGGACCACCACTGAGCGGTCAGTGTGTGTGTGTGTGTGTGTGTGTGTGTGAGAGAGAGAGAGGCATAATGTGTTGAGAGAGAGATGTATGAGAGGGGAAACAAGTCTTTGAGTGTGAGAGGGAAAAAAAGCAATATGAAGAGAGAGAGAGAGGGGGGGTGAAGAGAGAGAGAGAGAGAGAGAGAGAGAGAGAGAGAGAGAGAGAGAGAGAGAGAGAGAGAGGGAGGTGGATCTGGCCCACTGCGTGGTGGATTAGGGATTTAGTGCTTGTTGGAACACACTGTGTTTACAGGAGTCCAGAGCTATGCTTCTTGCCGGGAGACGTGGATCCTCCATCAGTCTAAGTTAGATTTAGATTAAGCCATTAAATGTAAAGGCTGGAGTACAATTGACATACAACAACTCCATATGATTTGTTCCGGGCGGAGAGGCCTAAGGCGTTGTTCGTGCTGACTTACTCCAATGGCACGCGGGAGAATGAGTGAGCCCACACAGGCTGCGGCATGAAATAAAGAGCTGAGGGTTCAGGTCCCTGCGTATGATTCGCTGAGCTGTGTTTGCTTGTTAAATGCTCCATTAACACACACCTGTGACCTGTTATATTGTTTCAAAATGTCAGGTTTTGTTGCCAGACGATTTCTGGATTTTTCCTGAACATTTTGATATAGTTACAAGTTATAGTCATAAAGGGAGGACGATGGAATTAACTTCCTTGGCATAATATCCCCATTGATTTATAAGCCGGCGGCTGCTCAGACAATCTATAGTAGCCACTGCTTGCAAGGCATTACAATACGATACCTCTAATACAGGCCTGGAGGCAAGAGAAGGAACGTCAAGGATGACAAAGCATTGATGTGAGTCACCCCTATGTGCAATCTACCTGGCAACAGCATGAAAACAATAGAAGAAAATGTGGATCTCACCTTATTCATGGCACAATGAAAACACACCTGTTCAGAGTCAAACAACCCAAAGGGGGCTGCTACTTATTGTGTGATTTGGCAATCATGCTGCTTCTTAACTGCTTGGCAGAACAAGTATTTATTTGTTATAAAATAAAACAAACATTGGATATATTCGAGACTTTAAATGTCGTAACAATCCAAGGAAAGCAATAAGCCATGTGAAGCCACAATTTAAAGAGATTTTTAGAACAGCTGAGGGGAGTTGTAAGGTGCAGTGGTTTTGGGGGGACAATTCAATCCAATAGTTCTGCTGAAATAAAGTTTCATGTTTAGCTGTAGACATTTACGCATCTATCCAAACAAACTGAAAACATTCGACACTCCCACTTTTCTTGTTTGAAATGGCGTTCTTTCAAACATGGTGCCCCCCTGAGTTCAAAGAAGGGACAAGACAGGGACGCTCAGCTTCAATAAGATCAAAATCCATTATGGATGGACATGTAAATAACTTATGAAGGAGAGCCATGGAGAAAATGAGTCTGTTCTAAGAACCACACACACACACACACACACACACACACAGAAAGATGCATGCACACACAAAGAGCAGACATCCTTGGTGGTCATGCAAGGGAAAGGCGTAATAGAGTGTATGTATCTAATATTCATGCTTCGTCTTAATGGACGTGTTGTGCGGGTGTGTCCGTGTTGTGGCTGTTGTGTGTCTGTGAGCGTCCTCAACACAAACCCATCGCTGTTTGAGAAAGACCGGTTTGTTTCTCAATGTGATTCTGTGGTTCGAATCAAAAATACATAGATAAATGCTCACCGTCTGTTACTGTTTTAGATCTGATATCAATAAGTAAACGCCGATGGACGAACAGCTCTGGGCAAGACTCATTCCTGACGTCTGCACATCCTCAGCAGCAGGAGAAGCGGGGGGACATGTAATGTCTCATCCGTTCAGTTCAGTTCTTACCGGCTAATGGAGATTTCAGGTAAATACCTGCGTTTAGAGTCATTATGCTAAACTGGCAGGTCGTTGACCGGCCCACCATCTGGTGGGTTGTTGGGGTCCGCTGAGTCGAGGTGTAAATGGCTGTCGACACCTGTAAGTCGTAACCTTGTTCAGCCTGATCTATGGCTGCAGAGCCGTCCTACAACCCTGCAGAGCCACGGATACGCCCACAGCTCAACAGTGACGGGTTTGTTTGATGGCTTTGTGTTTCCTACTACTTGCATACGGCTTGTGCCTAGTTTAGCATTGAAGCTACTCTGGCAGGATTCTGAGGTAAAGGCCAAATTCAAAAAAGAAAGCCAAAGGGAGTTAAGGGCAAAAGCCAAAATATGGGTCAGGTGGGTGAAATGCTCGAAGAATAATATACACTTAAAAAATCAGAACTTTTGACTAACAGTATTGTAAACTGTGCAAAACCTTGGAATTTGAAGATTCTACTTTTGTGTCGCGCTTTAACTGCTGAGTGATAAAAATGTGGTTTGCTTACACAGCATTTAATCTCAAATTGAAGTCAATGGAAAATGCTGCAGAAAATGAGTTTCTCCATCAAGCATTGTTAAGAAGAAGTGGCAAAAAGGTACATAAAACTATAAGATAGGGTTCACCATTAAATCTGTAATGAAGCGTAATACTAAGTCAGCATAAATAAGCCTCTGGTTATTAAAAGCAAATTCGGACATCAATCAAAGAATTCAGATGTGCATTAAGGTATCGCTTGCAAAAGAGATTACTGATCTCAAATGGGACTTCCTGTTAGAATGAAGGTTAATAGATACATTTTAAAAAAATGTATACACACAAACACAGTGTGCACCTCTCCACCGGCCTGTTACTGTCTAACATGGAAGTTCAGCTGCTGCTGAGAGCCGTCTGGGTGGTGATGATATGATGAGTGCTGATGCGGCGCCAAGACGTGCAACAAACCACGCGGGAGCACTAAAAGCAAACCCTGACCCGGTCCATTGTCAATAATTCAGCAGAAATCAGGGTTAGAATAAGTGCAGCGTCGAACGACACATCAGTTATACAGTTTGAAGAAGACGACAGGCTCCGCTGTCATAAAGTTTGCATGTGCCCCCGAGCCACGCCCCCCCCCCCACACACACACACACCGTACACACCCGTTGGCAGCCCACGAGGCAGCAGGATTATGGAGGGAGAATGAAGGGGTAGAGGAGGTAGTGAGCCATCCGCCATTCTCCCAGTGTCCACTGGGGCCCAGGCACCTGGCATTGAGACAATGGAGCTGGACGCCACCAGACTGGGTAAGTAAAGGGGAGGCCATCGACCACTGCTGGTCCAGTTGGCTGACTGGTCTGATGAACCACAGGGAGCCATAGACACTCTGTTTGGAAGCCAAACGATGGAGAGTCAGAGAGAAACGGAGGATGTCTGGAAATATATTATGGTGTAGTTCTGTACTCAATACAGATGTGATGAAGGAATGACACTGACTCATGAGGTCAATACAAATATCTTCTATTGCCACATGTCTACAGTCAGATTTCGTGTCTGTATTTGGACCAACAAACTGATATTGTGGAGAGTAAACTTCACTAATATAGTCCTGAAACACTCAAATGTGAGTGTTAAAGGTCCAGTGTGCAAGGTTTAGATGAATTGGCACAAAATTCAATATAAAACAATAAGTTGATAGGAATGTTTGAATAATCGTAAAGGATCTGAATGTAAAAGCGGAGACGTTTCATTGGTAGATGAAGTACACCTTACTACATGCTGAGGGGGCATCCAGCCGCAACAACATACTTCCCCACAAGATGTCACTAAATCCTGCTCACTGTACCTTTAAAATAGGATGTGAACAGGTTTTCATTAAAAAGTTGTTTCGGTAGTAGTTTTACTGTATCTCATATCCAACCATGACAAGAAAGTGTCCAGTGGCTGTGGAACTCTAGATAGAAGTATAAAACTGCCGACTTCACCAATAACAAATCCTCCGTCTCTGATCATCGTGCCTTTCAGCGATGTCACATTAAAGACATTTTGTTCCTAACAAGACAAAGTACATCAAGTCAAATTAAAACAGACTGCTGAATATATATGAGCGAGTTCAAATCCAACCAGATTTGTGTTCATCACTGCAGCGATTTGCATTAAACAGGTAAGATTTGCATTTTTATGGAGTTCCCATGGCCTTCTTTTGCCCTTAACTCCCTTTGAACAGGCGCGGCAGGAGATAGGGATGTTAATTATGGACCACGGAAACCACAATGGGAATGATCTCAATGGCTGTATTGTGTTATCCCAGATAGTTTTAATTGAATTACGGACTTCGGGGTGGAAACCAGAGAGAAGGAGGAGAATGCTGAGCTCAGAGTTCTTTTTTATTTATTTATTTATTTTTAAATCAATAACACTAAAAACTTTACTTTATTTTCAACCTAACACATGCACATCACAAACTTGAACTGGCACAGCGAGGTCACCATTGGAGGTCTTAATATCATAGATAAGAGACTGGTGCAAGATTGATAGAATGCATTTGAACTCATTTTACAGCATTAACATATGATACTATTAATATGTCTATTACCATAATGCATAGAGAGAATGATTCTAATAACAATGACCAGGGTGGGGGACCAATCCATATGGAATCAATCCAATCTTAGTAACTGGGCAAAGCTGTAGCTAAAGTTAGCTCCCTGCCAGCAGCCAGCACAGAGAAGCAAAGCCACGGTATATGTGGATGATAAATATTTAGGAGAAGCATCAATTTCTTTAAAATCTTCAGCAGAGCGAGAGCCAGCAGAGTACAACAAAGGCCCCATAGCCGGTGAAAGCCAATGGTATTGGCTCTTATTTGAAGGACTCCCAACTTTAACTTCAATAGTCACTAGCTGGAGAAAACATAAACTGATTTTACATTGCGTTGTTAAATTTGGTTCCAGTACTTGTAATTTATCGCCGTGACACTGACTTTAAAGAGTGCAAGTTTCAAAACCGAGGTCAGCGAACGGGCCGCCCTGTGTATTTCAATTTCATACACTCATTCATATTCCTTGGCAATGTTTTTGGGTGTCAAAGCTCCCTGAGGCAAATGGGGCATAACAACGCAAAAAATAAATTAGAGGAGCAATTAAAGGAAAAAAGGGTTTGATTTTCATAATCTTAGACAAATATCATGTCTGTTTTTTTGTGCAAATCAAATAAAACAGCGCAGCAGGAGGAAAACAAAGGAAATGATTCCCAGTGACAGAGGCTGCGCGGTCTGGGCGGTGTCCAGAGAACATACACCCACACACCACTGTATGTGCATGTATAAATATTTAAACAAGAACATTAACAAAAACAATGGCACATATTAAGTTGACAGAACACAAATGCAAAAACTACAATTTATAAATATAAAGAAAATAGAGAAATATGCCCAAAGATGTTCATGGCAGCGAGAGAGGAGGCTCTTGCAGGAGCAGTGGCAGGAGAGAGAGAGAAAGAGAGAGAGAGAGAGGATTAGAGGAGTAAACAACACAATCATAAGACATATTTAATAATGTCCCTCTCCTCCTCAGAGTCTGCATGGAGCCCCCCCCCCCCCCCCCCGCCCCTCC
>JAFBJT010000764.1:0-14037 GCA_016785325.1 Chascanopsetta lugubris
TGAATTTCACGATTGAAAGAATGTCACCCGCATCACCACTATACAGCAAACCACCACTTTCCTTTCTATTTTTAGAATTTGCTGCAGGCCAATTAAAATCGGTTTGTGGTTTGGACATTGGGAATGTTTTTGTTTTTTTTCTTTTAGAAATAAAACTTTTGTGTTTCGGTACATATTGCACATAGCCTGCTCCTCATTACGTGTTTGGATTGGATCCAACACCCACTACCAGCGTGGGTCTCATTCTCTCAAATGTTCTCACCCTGTGGCTTTGGACGCCAGAGCTGAACTTCTGGAGAGTCGGGCGTTCACCTCGATGATGCAGTACTCCAGGGATGACGGGTGGAGGGCGTACTGGATGTTGCATTCACCCACGATGCCGAGGTGACGCACCACCTTGATGGCCGTCTCGCGGAGCATGTGGTACTCCTCGTTGGAGAGCGTCTGGCTTGGTGCGACAACTATGGAGTCACCTGAGGAAGAGGAGACGGGATAAGAGAAGTTGATGTGAAAAAAAAAAAAAAAAAGATAAAAAATAAAACTGCCTGAAAACAAAAGGTCTTGGGCAAAGGCCATTTTTTTTTTTAATAACCAGTTACGGGGATTTTCAGTTATTGGATTGGAGGCCTGAAACATATTGCACTTGAGATGAAACAGCATCCATGTTTACCCAGTCCTTTGTGCAGTACACAAGGAGAACGAGGGCGTTCTTCAATCGTACGTACACACAACTCTCTCAGTCTGCATGCGCACGAGATGTTGACGATGAGAACGGAGCTAAACCTCCCACAGGCTCGGGTTTGCCACCCGGCGACTGATGTTCCTGCGATATCGTGTTGACAACAAGCGTTTGTACGTGTATGTAGAGGGACGTTTCGAGAAGACATGAGTGTTGAATGTAAGTACCTGTGTGAATGCCCAGTGGGTCAAAGTTCTCCATGTTGCAGACGGTGACACAGTTATCAGCCACGTCTCTCACCACCTCGTACTCCACCTCCTTCCAGCCCAGCAGAGACTTCTCCACCAGGATCTGCCTGCTCATGGCCAGAGCCTGACGCACACAATGTCAGGGTTTCGGCAAATGACATTGATCACATTTTCAACACCGTAATGCGTTACATTTAAGTTACACAGTATGAACAGCAGAGGAGAGATACAAGGGATAGAATACAGAGGCTTTAAACGCCACAGTTAGTCAGATACAGATCAAATGAAAGTTGAAATGAGTTTACACTAATTCATGTGTATGAATGACTTTCATTCATTTAGAATGGGCCCCCATGTTGACATCAGAAGCTCGTCCTCTTTACAGAGGCTGTCGTGCTTTTACAGCGGACCACAACTGACGAGTCTTGATGATAACTGAAGGGGCAGGGTGACTTCAGTCATCAAATCCCAAACACTTTAAAATTCCAGATGTTTAATACCAAACTTATTCGACTTTACAAGAACCTGCTAAATGCATAGGAATCATTGGACGTGTGGTTGAAGAATGATCTGTTGTCAAAGATTAGAGGAAGAAGCCAGTGATTCCTCTGCCCTGTGACTTGACGACACAGCCGCCGAACCACCACCAACGAGAAGCGGCAAACACATTTACCACTGAAACTTCAAACTGATGCAGAAAAGACCGATTTCTAAATAGCAGTTGAAAAAAGATGTGCAGAACAAAGTGCAGGGCATAAATACAGTGTGTGCCAATTTAACAAAGTCGAGCACCGGCAGTTCATTTTGCAGTTATGTGATCACAGATAAGAAACAACTGAGCTGCCTGACAAGAGGCTGGAAACTGGATGAGCACAAAAGAATGTTGCTTAGCAACAGCCAACTCTTCCTTTCTCAGCAGTGAACCGAAGACTGGAAAACAATTTCAAAACTGTTATGCTTATGCTGCACAACAGGTGAGGGCACGTAAACATTTTCGTTTTTGATCGTCCTTTGCTGATTTGATTGAAACAATTGGTTAAAAAAAAATAATAAAAACTGAGAAAAATGAAAACAACTGTAGCCATTCTGACCTTGTGGGCAGTTTCCTCCAGTATTTCTTTGTTGGCGCAGAGACCGGAGCCCAGACCTCCCAGAGCATAGGCCGAGCGTAGCATCACGGGGTAACCGATCTGTTCTGCTGCTTTTAATGCAGCCGACACCTGCACCACACAAATACTATGACTTACAAACAAACACACAGTCTTCATTTCTCAATATATACAGAGACCAGATGCTTATCTCAATTTAATTTACAATTCTTACAGTTGTGAAATTATGACCATCTGAAACCATGGATGCCATAAAGCTGGTTAATCCCAATATCCCTAACATGGAAAATGTATTTCTATACGTTATATACAACTACTAGATACGCACCCATGTGCATAGGAAATGACTCGGCTCCTTACCGACTCCACAGCGAAACTGGGTGCGATCTTCTCGTTGATCTCCATCAGTTTGTCCGCAAAGAGCTGCCTGTCCTCTGTGGCCATGATGGACTCCACCGGGGTTCCCAGCACCTTCACCCCGTATTGCTCCAGGACGCCACGTTGGAACAGTTCCACTCCTGAAGGCCACACACACACACACACACACACACACACACACACACACACACACACACACACACACACACACACACACACACACACACACACACACACACACGTGCACACACGTGCACACACGTGCATAAAATGAATGGAAAATAAACTCATAAACAAATTTAGTAAATACATATAACCCAAAAATAGAGTCAATACAGGAAGAACAACATGAAACCTCCCCAAAAGTGAAGCCAAAGGGCCCTGACTGCCCCCTGTTGGATAACTGCGGTATTTCTGACTTCTGCTTTGGTCAGTGTTGTTCAGTTAAGTTTGGTTGTGACTTGATATTAGCTGCCATAAAAATGGAGGGAATATGTGATGATTACCACCACTGGTTGAATGTGTTTCCAGTGGAACCTTGTAATCATGATTATCATAAGGAATGAGTAATGCGGCGTCTGTGATGATCAGTACAACAAAGTGCTTTCCCTTTCCACATATCAAAAACAAACACGCCCTCCCTCTCACCGCAGTTGAGCGCAGTCTGTCCACCCATGGACAACAGGATTCCATCGGGACGCTCGGCCTTGATGACTTCAGTCACAAACTGTGGTGTGACGGGCAGGAAGTAGACCGAGTCGGCCTGTTTGGTCCCCACCTCGTTGGTCTGCACGGAGGCGATGTTTGGGTTCATGAGCACTGTCCTCAGATTCTCCTCCTGCAACACGGCAACATAAAAGAGATGTAGTCTGATTGGATCTTCCGCTGTATCGGGATTGGGGGGGGGGGGTGCGCGGGGTTTTTGTGTCACCTTCATGGCTTTGACGGCCTGAGATCCAGAGTAGTCAAACTCTCCAGCCTGACCGATGGACAGTCCTCCAGACCCCAGCACCAGCACCTTGGACACCTGCAGGAGAACCACAATGAATCCAACTACTCGAAACGGTCTCTTCTAAATGTTTACGACAAACTCGGAAAGTGTGTGACGCACTGCACCTGGGCTCGTGGGGGTATATGGGGTTTCTTGGGCATGACGGACACCAGGTTTGCAGCCTTTCCTTTCTCGATCAGGGATATGAAGGAATCAAAGAGAAACTGAGGGAAGCGGAACACAAGCGACCGTTAGGAGGAGGGTTCGAATCTCGCTCGGTCTAAATTTTGTACCGGTTGTTTTCTCTAAGCCTCCTGCTTACACAGATATTTTTTGCAGAAACAGTATTACTAGAATATAATATACAACATCATGCATTTTTCTTCATCCCATGAAAAGCAAACAAGTGTTTCAAACCATGTATGCAGAATAGAACGTAGAAAACCTATCTTTATGCATATGTGTGTCTGTGCGAGTGAGCCATCATTCCCCACTACACATCATCACACCTCGCAACCCGGAAAACATTAGTCATGGGAAGTGTGCACAATTTTAGGCGATGTCTCCCGGAGTGTCACTCGGGCGGAGGCACAGGAAATGTCACAGTGAGCTGTCAGGTGAGGAGGACAGGTCTGATTACTTGGTCTCAACATGACAGAGGTTGCAACACAGTTTGACCAGGAGTTGAACCGCTGTCCTCTGCAGACGCACGAGGGACAGAAAGTGGAGCGCGCACCCAAACACGTGTTAGCGCAGGACATGGATACACACCGTTAGCGAGCGCAGCCCCACCTGAGCCCCAACACTGCCGGGAGTACACGGAGATATACATAGACACATACGTATGGATGTATACAGTATACTACTGATGTGCGTATGCACACACAGAGTTACTGACAGGGACGGAAAAACGGACAGGATATAGTTCAGTCGTCATGCAACGCTGTAACTGCGACATACACAGAGTACTATGCAGAGTGATATAAATAAAACATAGGCATGGAGAAGACGGCTATGTATAGTAAGACACTGATGAATACACATGGGGGTTTAGTCTGCATCTTCTCATCTATATCTTTATATCTATAGATGAAATAGGTATAATCCATCTTCACGTCGTCATTGTAGGTAAATAGAGAGAGAGAAGTATAGAAAGATTGAATTGCACACAACGAGACATGAATATACACAAACGAATAAAGAGGCAGCTATCTATGAATGCTCAAGTATATAGAAAACTTGAGATAAAGACAAAGAGACACAGCTACATAGACAGAAATATGCAAATGCGTTATGGATCTAATCTAATATAGAGAGAAATGACTTGATATAAATATATTGGGGGATAGAGAGACGTAAATATATGCATACAGATATATAGACAGATATAGATGAAACATTGCAAAGAAGCATTGACACATAGAAAGACCAAGATGTTGATACATGGAAAAATGGAGATGGAGATGCAAAGAAATAGTACAATGCAGTAGATATATACGTACATGGTGTGAATATCCTTAAATGTCAAGATTTAATTGTGGACATACAGAAACACACTGTATAAGTGTAGACAGAGATAGACAGCATTCAGATTCTACCTTTACTCCACTTTACTGTAGTATTCAGGTACTTATGCGCCACTATCAGAGTTTTTAATTACCTCTGTGTCTGTGGGACCGCCTTTAGCCTCGGGGTGGAACTGAGCCGTGAACACAGGCTTAGTCTTGTGCATGATGCCCTGGAATCAAATATGCACTTTTGATACTGAAACGGAATCCATCAGAATATCAAAACTATGCGTTTTCATTTAGAAATGTTTGGGGACAAAAAGCAGACTATGTCTAAAATGTTATTTATAGGCTTCGTGCAGCAGCTTTATACTCCACTGAACTTCAATTGTGTTTTTTTTATATCAGCAGTATGAAAAAGTCATTTTGTGAAATGAACCTCATTGGTGCCGTCGTTGGCGTTGACGAACAGCGGGCTCCACCCTGGGGGCAGGGACTCGCTGTCGATGCCGTAGCCGTGGTTCTGCGCTGTGATGAAGGCCTGACCCGTCATCACGTTCAGCACCGGCTGGTTCTGTCCTCTGGCGTAAGACACACACACAAACACAAAAAGTGGTTATTATTTGTTTATGGGGCAAATGATAAAAAAAATGAGCTGATGGCATAACTTATTCAGTGATTAAATCCACAAAGACTAAAACATATATGTGCTCCTTATGGGCATGCATGTTGATGATTTTGCTTCTTAATTAAGTTTACTAGTATAGAGGATCACCTGTTGCCCATAGGCAGTTTATACGAGGAAGCTCCTGCAGCCAGAGCAGTGATTTGGTTTCCCATGCAGATTCCAAACACCGGCTGGGGACGATCACTCTCCAGCACCTTCAAAACAATATGTAAACAAACATTACTCATGAGAGTTTCGATTATGGTGGAAAAATGATCTGAAAATACGTATTCATGGCAGAGTGAGGGGGAGCACTTAACAGGCAAACAGCATGAATGTAATTAAATTCAGGGGATTCCAATTCAACTTAAGCCTTTGGAGTTCATTTAAAAAAATAAATGCATGTTTTAAATATTCTCATAAAATGACTTTTCCCAGGAATATGACTTTTTAAATTCCATTTGCACGTTATTCTTCTTAAACTTTTTTCTATGAAGAGACTTTATTCTTGTGATATAACATGTTTCCCAAATGACAGCTACATTTTTCTAATATTCTGATATTTTCCATTTAAAAAATGTTTACATTATGTTGAACTTAATGGACCCTCAAGTGAAAACATAGTGTAAAAAGTTGAAAAGTCAGCTGAAGCTCACAGTATTAAAGGATCTCCTTGGCCTACCTTGCGGACATTGTGGATGAGCGTCGAGGCCAGGGATGGATCTCCCGGTCCATTAGAGATGAACAGACCATCATAGTTTAGACTTAGCAGGTCCTGGTCCCATGGTACAAGGTGAACCTCTGCACCTCTCTGCACACAAACACTGACATAGTGAAACACTCTGTAGCCTGATGAAATGATACAATTGAAATAAATGGACTTTTTTCCCCAGTTACAATATAAGGGGTTTGGACTTTACAGACTCAGACTATGGCAATATCCATTCAATTATGCCATTTATTTTAGTAAACAACTAAAACACCATAATCAAGCGGCTACTTCATCAGCATTATCTCTACTTTAAGAACCATGACACCAAAAAAAAATCCTGTTTGATATTAACGACCAATGTTTTGACAAATGAGACTCTTCGCACAGCTGCACACTGGCCAACAACTTACCGATAACAAGTAAAGGAAGATAAATGATCCGATAAACAGACACTGTATTGCAATACAGTCTGCTGGGGTGAATTTCCCCCATAACCATTATAAACAATTACATCAAATTATAAATAACATCAAACCATTAAGTGGAGCAAAAACACACACGAAACCCAGTTTCAGTTGGAGCTACGTGACACGAATAAATTCCACAGAATGATTAATTTAGACCCAACATTACAATCTGAATTTCTTTTCTAGGTCACGGAGCAAAAAACAAAGTGTCAATTCTCCGTTTCTATATTTGTGCAGTGAGGGTTCATTATGGGCTCAGCCACTGAAACATCCTTCCTGACTGTGTCACATAACGAGGACACAGAAAACTTTTTTCGTACCTTCACCAGCAGGCGGATGATGTTGTGTTTGATGCCACAATCAACAGCAACCACTTTAATGGGGTTTCCTTTTCCAAAAACTTTGGTTTCCTGACAAGAGAGGGGCAAATACAGCAGGAGGTCAACAAGGGGAATGTGTTCAGACACCAGTTTAATAAATATGGGTCATAATAGAGATGTGGACAGTAAGAGGATACGATAGTGTTTTTCTGAAAGCCTGAAGCCGTCAGCCTGTAATAGTGGTGTGGGTCTACTTTGGTAGGGAATCTATGGGTGAGATTTTGCTCTACAGCGAGGGCGTCAAACATACGGCCCGCAGACCAGAACTGGCTCACCAGATGGTCCAATCTGGCCCGTGAGATGACGTGGCAAAGTGTCAAACTTGCATAAAAAATAACATAACCGCAACATTTTAAGAAAAGTAACCGCCATTTCAAGTTTCTGAACATTTTCAGAATGTGCCTTTTGCACCCAAACAAAAGGAAAACAATTGGGAGCTGTCGTTGTTTACAGGTCGTCATGCTATGATTGTATTGGTCCGACCAACTTGAGTTTGACGACACCTGATACATGTCAAAAGATTGAGGGGGAGAAGAATGTGTATTGCGCATGTGTATAGGCAAAAGCCGTGTGGATTCCAAATCCAATATCGTATCAGATCCAATCTGGAATCCCAACACAAATGTGACTTGAAAATTAAACCCACACTTGTGTATCTCTGGGTCCACACGGCCGTGAGATCGGATCCCTCTCAGCCTGGAAAAGGAGGAAACCTGTGTCCCACACGTTCAGATGTGGATTTGGGAATCAGATGTCGGGAAGCAGCCTCACCTTGGTTGAGACCTCTGCCACCAGGTTCTTCTGGTTGGGGTCTGATAACTCAACAGGCTGTCCGTCAAATTCAATCTTCCCCAGAACTGTTCCCTGAAGGAATGAACACAGTGATCGACGTGCTGTTCACCTTCGGCGTCACTCATCACATCAGTGTGTCTACTGCACCTGGTCTCTGATCATTTTGGTCAACATTCTGGTGTCGATTCCAAACAGGGCAGGAACCTTCAGAGAGAGGGAGAGTAAGAATTTGTGAAGATGCCAAAAAGCAGAGTCCCGTTCACCCCTGAGTGGTTTGTAATTCAAGTCCTAACCTTTTCCTCTTGGAGCCACTGACCCAGAGACTTGACCGAGTTCCAGTGGCTGTACTCGTGGCTGTAGTCTTGAACCAGGAGACCGGACACCTGGAGGCACATCGCCACAGATATTAGCCCCCCCACCACCCCCAAAAAAAGAAAGGTCAAAGTGGAACTCTTCCGACTTCAGTACACCTGCTCTAAATGTGTGTGCTGGTGTCGAGAGCGGCTACAAAATATCGACACGTGGATCAGCGCAACCTCGGCAACGGAAAATAAACTTTGCAGTGTGGTAAACGCACAAACAGCACATTATTTTTTTGATTATTTATAATGCTGTCGTTATACGCAGAGCTGCAGTGGACAAATGTTTAGCAACTAATCTGCCGACTGGGTGTATAAATCCAGTTGGTTTGTAAATAGGATTGTTTCTAAACAAGACTACGCATCATTCACTGGATGAGTTAACATGAAAGCTGGTGGAAGATGCTCAGCGGTGCATGAGGAGAGAAATCAAGTCACACTTCAACACGGGAAGTTAGATTTGTTTCCATTATTTTCATGAAGATGAACTCGCGTCTAACCCTGCAGCTCTGGTGCCGCCCGCTCATGCTAACGTAAGGAAAGAGAGACCTATTAGCAGACCTAAACCACAGAGACAACCTTTCTACCTGGATGCGATCGGACTCCACATGTTTCCTCAGGCCCAGCTCGTCCACTTCCTGGGTGTTGGGAACACCGTAGTTCCCAACGATTGGATAGGTCAGGGTGAGGATCTGACCTCTGTAGCTGGGGTCAGTCAGGGCCTCAGGATACCTACAGCAGGGGAATGTGAGGGAGAATTCGGACTCATTGACTCTGGTGAAAAACTCAATATGTTGTACATATAAATGCATATCAGCCTCAAAAATCTGACCGGCACTTGCTTGGGTGCAGTATTTGTATTTTGAGCCCTGTCAGCACTTTGCCCTCTTACCCCACCAGGCCGGTATTGAAGACCAGCTCCCCTGCCACTGACACATCCTGCCCAAAGGAGAAGCCCTTCATCCTGGTGCCATCCTCTAAGACCAGGTGGGCTGTTTGAGCCTGCACAGGAAGCAACAAGAAAGACAAAGCAGGTGGATATCGGGCAAATTCACACCCAGGACTGAAGCCCTGGAAAGACCAGGGGGGAAAAAACTTTGACTATTGACTGTGACTTTTGGTGTGATGGTGAGCGCTGAGAACACGGAGCCTCTGGGAGCTGATGCTGAAACTGCAGGACATGTTGGATTGTGCTGTGAATGCTGAGACACACAGATCTTCTGTTGTGTGTGTGTGTGTGTGTGTGTGTGTGTGTGTGTGTGTGTGTGTGTGCGCGAGTATAAAGGCTGCAGTGAACCCATATGACCTACAGCTGCCGGTCAGCACAAGACCAGATCCTGCTAGCCAAAGTAAATACTTTTCTGGAGTAAGAGAAATGAAACACGTATCTATTTATACTTAATGATATACTGTGATGCTATCAAGAGTTTTTTGTGTTACTTATAGTATCCAAAGTCTCCTGAAACGATTAACACAAACTATGGTAACAAGGATTAAAAGTTGGGGATAACGGTGAATTTATTAAACTACAAGTTTGGGCTTTGACACATATTTTCAAAGTAGTTTGTTTGTTTGTTTGTTTTTTTTTTACAAAATCAAAGCCCCGCTTCTTCAAACATTTGAAATGAAATGCAGATTGGAGTATTCACTGATTTATAAGAGAAAAAGAATGTTGCTCATCCATACAAAAATGAGACATTTACTGAATTCAAAAAGGGACAGTCTGTAGAATTTAGTGACATCTGACGCTGACGTTGCATGTTGGAGCTGAATGACCCTGACTGAACCTAACCCTAACAAGCATGTAGGGGAACCTACGGGAGCCAGAGGTTATCATTTCAACTCAAAAGCTGCTCATTTAGTCCATTGTGTGCGACTGTGGTGGCTTCCACTGACAGGACCTGCTCCTGACGTAAATATAAACGTGCTCATTCTAAAGTAATTAAAAAAAAAACATTTGGTGAATTCCTGTACTTTAACACTCTAAAAACAATGCAATTCTGTGTCTACATCTCAAGCTAAAATGTCCAAATCCTTCACAAAAACAACAATTTTTCACTGGCACTAAAGCATCTTCACCTCAGCAAAACTGACATCACACCGTACCAAACTGCGTTCGGAAACTTCACGTTTTAAACTAATTTCAACAAATTACGCAAAAAATCGTCGGTGTGTTCCGCTGTTTTGACATTTCATTAAACGGCGGATGTGTGTGACATCGGCATAAGACTGACAATGGTTGATAATAGTTCCTGCTTTTTTTTCTGGCTCATACTGCTGTGCCACGATTCCATTTCTGACGCAACAGCGCGTTATCCCTACATGGTCAACTACAGCTAAAGTTTGGATTGTGCAAAAATAGAAACGTATTTTTGTATCAGGTCAACGCCGAATACAAAGTAATAGTGTGTTGTTTAAAAATAAGATCACCTATAAGGCTTTGGGTGTTTGTGTTTTGCATATACGCGAGACCAAAGAAGATTTGTTGTTTTTCCTATGGAGTTCGGGACGAAGTTGGCAGACAATGGCGTGAACGCGCAACTGGCTAAATAAAAGTTTGTGAAACAATGCATCCCTTTATTTCGCGACTGATAACAACACGTTTCCATTCACACGAGCTTCTCTTACCTTCACACTGAAAAGTTTGGCAGTCTGCAGCCTGAGGCATGACGACGTGTTCCCCACTCTGCGTCCAAACACACTTCCACGTTTGAGGGATTTAACCACGCTACACGCCCACAGGAGCCTGGTCATATCAGTACCGTTTGATATGTACGAGTTTAACACACAGTTTTAGCACAGGCCGTGTGGAAAAACACGAGTTAAATGGATTAAAAATCAGATGAATGGATGAGTTCCGGTGGTATCTCCCTCGTGTCCTCACTTTCACTCGGCACTTTCCCAGCTTCGATCTGATTGGCTGAGAGGAATTTGGTTTTGTCAACTAATCATGCGCACCGGCTGGTGATTGGTCAGAGGGAGTTTTTATTTATTTATTTTGCCTGGGGATAATAAAACCGAGTTTTAGGCTTTCACCTTAATTGGGACATTTTCCCAAGGCGGTGATGTGGAGAATTGGATTGGATTGGATTGGATTGGATTGGATTGGATTTTATTTTATTTTATTTTATTTTATTTTATTTTATTTTATTTTATTTTGTTTTGTTTTATTTTATTTTATTTTGGGGGTTTTTTGGTTAGACATTCATGCATTAAATTAAGTCAAATTCATTTAGATGTATTGACATTTTCCTACTGTATTAGCTCATTGTGGTTTGGTTAATATTAAGAGTTATGTGTTGGTCATGGTTATGGTAAGGCATGACACTGCATGTGCAAAGAGTGAATTTTCTTAGTGACAAACCCAAGGGACAGAGACCGGACTTAGAAAGAAAAACCAGGCGTATGTCATAGCTCTAATGAGGAAACAATACGCTCATGTTATCTGTTCTATATTATTATTGCTGACATCACTGTTTGCAATAGATCCTACAATTGTAGGTGGGGTTACATTAGTTTTGAGGACACCACTTTGTTTCAGCTGTGCCGTCATGCTCAGGCATTATCCTCTTGCCTTATGTTTTAATCATATATCCTTTTAAAACTGATAAATGAAATAAGTGATGTAGTTTGTGTCAAAAAGGAAATATGGATCCCGCTAACATTCTATGTTGTAGAGCATTGCAAATAGATAGCTTGGTACTTGGAATGAAAGAGCAGAAAAGTGTGTGTGTGTGTGTGTGTGTGTGCGTGCGTGTGCGTGTGCGTGTGCGTGTGTGTGTGCGTGTGCGTGTGCGTGTGTGTGTGTGTGTCAAACTCTATAGAGGCTTTGCTTCCCAGTTCCCACAGAGCAGGTCCGGGCTCCATGGTGGTGGGATTAGATTGTGTGTGTGTATTTGCTGATGACTGCAACACTGGTGCTGTGTGGAGAAGGCCTGACTGCCTGCCACTCTGCTGGGTTCAGCAGTCTGAACAAAGTGTGTGTGAGTAATGGGACGAGCGCCGATACAGGAAATGTCTCCACACTCCAGGAGCCACCACTAAGAATAAACTATGCTATAGGTGGGGGTAAAAGCTCTGTTATCAGCATGAGGGGCAAGCCACTGCAGTTGCTCACAAGTAAATCCAAGCACATGTTTATAAAAATCAAAAACACATCTGGACATTAGATATCCTGATCGATGAGGATAACGTGTCCTAAATTCTGTCTTTCGGTAAAAGAACTTGTCGTGCTTCTAAATAAACCACAGCTCCCTGCAGGCATCAGCTCATGCTCCTCTGTTCTAAATCCAACACCAGCTCCTCCACTTGTTCTGTGGAGCTCTGCTGACACCCAGTGGTCAATCCGTGCTCTGACGACCCAACACGTATTCCTCTTACTGACGGTGATGACGTGGAAATTTGATGGGTGGAGGAGACTGTGCAGGTCACTTCACATAAACAGTAGAATGATTAAAAAATGTAGAGAGCCGTAACAGCAGATGACCCACATTCAAGTCTGCCGTGGCGCACGTTGGCATTTAGGTTACGTCTGGGGTGACGCTTTAAAGGTTCAGTGTGTAGGGTGTATCACTCAATACCCCCTCTCCTCACTATTCCCTTCTCAGTATGACAGAGGAACTATGTGACCCTTCATAGAACTCATAAGGTATTTAGTGTGTCCATTCTGGGCTACGGTAGCCCGGCTACCGTAAAAACATGGTGGCGCAACATGGCCACCTTTGTAGAGAGGGCCTACTGCACGAGCAAATAGAGACAGCTCAATCTATAGTAATGAGAACTATTCATACATTCACCATACATTTTTTTTTATTATTATTATTATTTTTACATAAATTAAAGTGGTTTGTCCTAAGTCAAGGCTGTGCACTTCATTCATGACCATTCATTCACAAATAGTGCTACAACAAGAACTGTGATATGTGCAGAATAAATGAGCAGCCATTATTGTCTTGGCAAATGGCAGTTATAAGGTTTTGTACTATGGGATGTCAAACTCATTTGAGTTCAGGGGCCACATAGAGCCCCATAGAGGCCACGTTCATTTCAAGTGGGTGGGACCAGTAAAATCACAGCATGATAAACTATGAAAAAGTCCAAATTTCCCCCTGTGTTGTAGAGAAAAAAGTCCAAGTACTCTCTTAAAATGAGTACTTGGTTAATTAACTATTCTTTTACAAGATAAAGCACTTTCAATAACAACAATATTATGCCGTAGCTGCAGTTAATGTCCTCTCCGTAGATTTAACATTTTTATAAGTCATCTTGTGGGTCAGATGGGACCTCCTGTTGGGCCGGTTCTGGCCCACCGGTCATATGTTTGACGCGCCCCTTTTATATGTTAACTTTTTTGAATATAAGCAAGTTTTCTTTGGAGTTCTATGGAGGTTTGGCAGAAATGGTGATGAAGTGGTGAAGAAGAACTTCATTTTTTTGACTCATAATGTTCAATTATAGATAAAGCGAGAATAATAATTTTTTTTCCTGTCTGATATTTAGCATCAATGTACAATGAGTGAAATTTAAAAAATCGGTATCAGTGAATAGACAACTTGAAGATGCTGATGACATAACTACGCTGTTTTCTGTGGTGATGCAACAATGATGTAGAACCCTTTTTAGCTTTTTACTTATAATACTAATGATCACATCTATCTATCTTACTGGACATGTGAGAATCCCACACTTGTGTTGGCTGCAGAAAATATTTTCAGCAAACGTCCAAAATCAAATTTTGATTTCAAACA
>JAFBJT010000771.1:18135-29676 GCA_016785325.1 Chascanopsetta lugubris
CAGCCCCCCCCCCCCCCGCCCCCCCTCCTCTTCCCGAGCTATTGTGAATCTAAAAAGCCCTTAAAGATGAAAACTGCACTAAAACAATCAAACCAGCGACTCTGTGACTTTATATTTCCATTCCGTCGACGGCCGCTCACAGAGACCGCCCGCTATATGGAAACCACACCCCCTCCGTAACCCCTCCCCCTAAACTGAAGTCAAAGGGAAGTCTTACGTATGACAAAGACAATCTGAGGCGGCCTTTAATGCTTTCGGAATCGTCACGAGCCCCCGCGCACATTCGCAGCCACGCCCACTTCATTTCACATATTCACAAAATAACTGGACTGCCTGGCCATGTTCTTCACTGCAGGGAAATAAGCCACGCCCCTTCCCCCGCCCCGCCCCCCCTCCCACTACCACCACCGCCGGCGAGAGAGAGCGAGAACTAGCTCGGCCGAGTGAAGACGTAAACACACGACGGCTCGTTTCTTTTCTAATCTATGGAAGTGCCTCTGTATTCCCATTATGCAATTTGTCAAACATGAATTCAGGTTCTTTTTCTCACGTATAAGCTAGAGTGAAAACAAATCTATGTCGGGAGGAGAGGGACAAACAAACCGCTCACTAGATAATGATCGCAAGCATCTTTATATATAATACACATATATATTTATAGATATATTCTTATTTTGCAAGATAAGCTCTGGGGCAGTCTAGTTATTTTTTGAAGCACGGCGACACATCGCACCGTCACAGGAGCTGAAGTACCAGACTCTAAACCCACACGCATGTTCGGTGACGTCAACAACAACAACAACAACAACAACAACAAGAAAACGAATCGATAAATAAAGAGCAAAAACACGTGACACGGATTTCAAACAGACACGATGAGGTTTTGTTGTTTTCTTTGGATGGGAAGTATTGTTCTTGAAACTAAATGATGTATGTTGATTGAGCCATGTGCAATGCCTTGGTAGAGGAATTGTTTGTTTGTTTGTTAGCGATTGTTTTGAGGGTGTGGCCAGAAAAGAGGGAAAACCCTCTGCATCTTGTTTTTCTTTCTCGTTTGTTTGTTTGTTTGTTTTTGAAAAGTCCGCGTGCTCCCGGACTCTAAATACGAGAGCGGCGAGAAAAAAATCCCAGTCTTTGTAAGTTTGGGGAAAAAACTGTTTTTATGTTTCTGTTTATAATTTTTTTTTCCTTATATCACTTTTTCAAAATTTGCTTTTTCAAAAAAAACACAAAAAAAATGTGGGAGGGCTGAAGGAACAATTTTGCATCTGATGAAAAAATATATATCACTATGAAAACTGGTGCTTTCATAAAGAATAAAGTACAGTCAGTCTCTATTATACATAAATAATAATAATAACAAATTAAGTGTTATCATAAAAAGCAAATTTTTTAGGAAACATGCATTATTCTATTTCCTTTTGTTTTGTATTTACCGCGCGGCGGGGGAGGGGCTTAATGTATGACAAAAAAAAACACAAAAAAACGCTTGTTGTGACAAAAGGCATTTTTCTTTTTACCCAACCTTTTACATCGCGGCACAAAGAGCTAATCTCAATCTTAATCCCGAAACTAAAATAATCTCATCATTTTCCAAATGGGTGTCGACGTGCGGTGGTTGGTTGTTGGAAGTGCCCTCAGGGGGGCGCTGTCGAGAAATGACTAACGTGAAGAATCGCCCTTTTCCAGCAGGAACTTTGATTTATTTACCGGGGCCAAAGAATCCTGCTCCTCTGTTTGGTTCGTGTTTCACCTCAAGAAACTGCACTTCAACTCCAGTCCAGTAGGTGGTGATGAAAAGCTGCAGGCCTGTTGTGAACAGTTAGCATTAGCTAACAGCTTTCGGCTATCCAAAGCTAGCTGCCAGACCCACTGTGACCGTTGTTGACACGTGTGTTCCACCAATCAGATTTCTTCAGCACAAAGCCCCGCCCCTCAAAGGTTCCCGCTAAACTAAAAAAAAGTCCTACCCCCTGATTAGGTACTTTAACCGATGTTGTTCAAAGTTCCTGGTAAATGCGAAAAGTTCCTGCAGTGGAAAATCGGCTAGCGTGAACCCCCCCCCCCCCCCCCATTTACCCCTCCCACACATATACACAAGCCCCTCCCCCTTCCCCGCCCCCTCCCTCCGCTGTAAATGATTATAAATACGTGTTTGGTGATGTAGTGTCATAGACTCAGAGCATCTTAAAGGTTGTCCCTAAAAAGTGCCTTTTGTTCACAGACTCCATCTTGTAATCCCGAGTGCCCGTCTCCAAACGAGAAGTCCCCTCCTTCATCTTCTCTCCTCCTCTTCCTCCTCCTCTTCTTCTCGGACGCTTTTTAAAAGCAGTATACATAGTACTAAAGGAAATTGGTGTGATTTAGTTTCTCTTTTTATTGTTGAATAATTAAGAAAAGCTGAAAAAAGACCAAAAAAAAAAGATATTTTCTGTCTTGCTTCTTCTTCTTCTTCTTCTTCTTCTTCTCTTCTTCCTCTGTATCTCGTCTTCTGTCTCTCTTGGACACTGGAGTTAGTCTGTAGCTGCGTAAAACTCTCCTCCTTCCTTCCTTCCTTCCTTCCTTCCTTCCTTCCCTCCTCTCTTTTTCTGCTCTTTCTCCGAACGGCGGGGTTTCAAAAAAAATGCAAAAAAACAAACAAATTTAAGGCAAAAAAATGTTTATAAAAAGAAAAAAAAAGAAAATACGCAAATGTTTTTTTGGTCTGAGCAGAATGCAGTTAGCTCACATGTTATTCTTGTCTGTACGCTTCACATTGTATTACCATACCCATCTTCTTCAGCTTCTCCATTCAACAGCTAATGTAAGTGAACAAGTTACACCGCGGCGCTCTGGGCCGCGCTGAGGACGGGCGCCGCCCCCCGGGGGCCGGGAGGACGAACTACATCCAGAGATAATCACCGTGTGGGAGCGGGAGAGGTGAAAGTGCTCGTGGGACATTTTTTTGATGGACGTTTGGGAGACGACCGCTCGCGTAGTTCGTGAAACCTTCTGTTTCTGTCTATTTATTCTTTTATGATTGAATTTGGATTTTTTTTCTTTTTTGTTCGTTATTGTTTTTGCGTTTATTATCAGACCTTTTCAAAATAAAATGCACCTTTCTCGTTGGTTGGATGAGACCAGATATTTAAAAAGTAATGTTGAAAAATTAAAAACTGACTCGAAGCACCTTATATTATTATACGAGTGGAGCGGAAATGGAGGTTGAGCACAATCATTAGAAATGAATGGAGCGTCGACCAAAGGGAAATGGTTCCATCCAAACACTGTAAAAAATGACTGGTGACTTTTAGAGCAAAGCACCTTTAAATTCCACCAGCAGACAGAATACTTTGAATGAATTAATTTGAGTTTATTCTGTTTTTAATTTTTTTATTTTTCATGTTTCCTTTAAAATCATTTAAATATGCAACTTTTGAATTCCTCCTCATGGAGCAAATGAAGCCAGCATCAGCAGTATTATTATTCCTATTTTTATTATTGACGAGTGAACGCACCACAGCTGAGAAGCCATATCACAGAGGAGCAGGAAGCACAGAGAGTGTGTGTGTGTGTGTGTGTGTGTTTCACCTGCGCCATAGGAATAGTCAGACGCCCCCTGGTGGCAGAACCGTCCGCCGTTCTTTTTTTTATCTTCTCTTTAACTTCCTGTTTGGTAGGAATCTCGGGGGCAGTGTGTCCCTCCTCGTCTCCGTCCTCCCACACTGAGCGCTCACCTCCCCCCCCCTCCTCCCCCTCAGAGCAGCGTCCCCTCCTCAGCCACTCCCCCAGAGCCCCCGGTGAAATGCATGTGTTAATTACAGTTTCTTTTCCATAATAATAATAAAAACACAGTTTGAGAAGAGCAGCACCTTTACCTGATCGAATAAAAGGATGTTCTTGACTGTAAAACACGTCTGCGTCGTTATTGTTTTGGGGGCGTGGCCTAAAACACCTGTCGAGGTTCCTGACTTTAAAGGTGCATTGGGCAAATCTTCTGTTTAAAATCACTCTTTGATTCCAGGAAGTCGACCTTCTCTGACCTTCTCTATCAGCCTGAGGTCATGTGACATCTGAGGTGAGCTGCACCGTCACTTCACAGCCACAGGTGTCGCTATAACAAGTTCCCTCATGCCCCTTTAAGTTCTTCTTAAAGGGGCGGGATGTAAACAGACCCAGTGACTGATACACTCATGTACATGTAAACATCTGGTTGTTGAAGTACATTATTGATCTGAGGGTCCAGATGTTTAAAATTATTTACAATTCATCTGCACAAAATGTAATTTTGTTTCATATTTAAATCGGTACGTTTAAAACTTTAAAATGAGTCTTTCTTCTTATTTCTGCTTCATGTATTTATTGTAACCGTTGCAATAATCTTCAAGTACTTAATAATAAATAAATAAATAAATAATGCATCAACTGCATGTTTTAGTGGTGTTTAAAAAATATGAAAAGTAGTCATTAAAGGTACAGTGTGTAGGAGATAATCATTTATTCTTCGAAAGTAGGTCAAAGTAAATGTATGGCAGCCCACAGGTGTCTAGTTTGTCCACTCTGGGCTCCTGTAAGAACATGGTGGTGCGACATGGCGCCCTCTAGTGGAGAGGCGCTGCTCCTGTAACGTAAATGTAAAGGGCTCAAACAACAATTCATTCGTTCAGCTGATTATACATTTTACACTTTAAAACTTTACAATTGAGCTTTATTTCTTACAATAGACTTGGAAATGATTTTACTAGAATGTGACACACTGCACCTTTAAATGTTGTGGAGCTGAGTGTGATGAAGTAATGCTGCTAAGAGTCCAAATGTTAAAGTTGTTTTATGTTTACTATCTGGAGTTACTGATGTGTAGTGTTTCTGTTTGTTTAGACAAAGTGTGACACACACACACACACACACACACACACACACACACACAGAGTCGGAGGCCTGAAAGACTGCTGATATTTAATGTAGCACAGCGTGGTCTAAGATCCCGTTGATGCTGTAGAACAGTCGCACTGTCGTCACACACACACACACACACACATGTTAAGGTAACACAACCCAGACACACACACAACACAACACATCCAGGCCTGACACCACCACCACCACCATCATCATCACCACCATCATCACCACCATCCTCCTCCTCCTCCTCCTCCAGTGCTTCACCGCTCGTCTGCACAAACACAACAAAGTGCATCATGTGTCCGTGCGTCCGCGTTAAACCTCGATGTCACGTGTTCGATACCAAACAGGCGGGAGTTTGTTTTCACCGGACGAAGGAACAGAATCTCAGGTGAAGTCGCTTTGTTCTTTTACGTGTAAAATTCGACTCTTTGCTCGTTTCCAACATCTTGTTTAGTTTTGATCTCCGGCTTCGTCCGTGTGCCAATCAAACCAGATCACAGGGAAATCAAACCTGTGGCCCGCCGGCCAAATACAGACCACCTTCACTTCCTTCCTTCAATTCAAGGAGTTGCTTTGAAAACTGTGACCTGATTTCTAACTGGGCTGTAACTTCAACCACAGTGAGTTGGACGTCGCTGACCTACGATAAACAAGAGGTCCGTTTGAGTCTTTGGTCGAAAATGAGAATTTTAGACAACGGCAGAGCAGAAGTAAATGTTTTATTCATAATTCAAACCTAAGCTCAGATTGAAATCAGATGCGTTGAATTTACAGTTTGTCTGTGACGGAGAAGTTTCATCAAACAGAAAAGTGCAGATGGATTTTCCCTTAAATGTCGTAAAGTTACAGATTCTTCTACAGACGCGATGATAGAAAGTGTTTTAGATTCAGAAACCGAAGGAAAAGAGGAAAGTGATCAAACCGTGGAGCAGATGTGGCTGAAGAAAGAAAAGGCTGTTTGACTCTTTTGGTTCTGCGGTTGATTGATGGAGGAAAACAAACGAAAGCAAAATGTGTTTGTGTTTATTCCAGCCTTGTTTTTTTGTCTCTGCGTCGACGAATTGAAGCCCAGTCAGACGTTGGTCCTGATGTTGGGTGGGGAACCGGAGTGGGTTGTGTTTTAGCACCAGAATGGATCAGCACACACCGAGTCACGCGTTCGAGTCTCAGACGGACTCACGACACATTTACTGTCAGTTATGTTTCCGTTTGTTCCGACACTGAGCGCAGAGACAGACAGGGGGCGCTGTTTCGCTCTAAAGCCTAATTCACCATTCATTCTGCATCGAAGCTACGCCCGTGTGTCGAGGCTGCGACTGGTCCACTTGGTGGCGCTGTACTTCCAGCGGTTTCCACGACAACCAGATTTCTCCTCTGCGTTTTTTTTAATTTTTTTATAATCGAGCAGAAACACAATGAAAGTCGGAGAGAACCATTTTGTTCATCGCCAGAGAGCTGAGTTCCATGGGGCTCCCTCTAGTGTTCCAGTGGTGGAATTACAGAATGACAGGTTGTAGCTTGGATGCAGAAACATGAATGGGCTTTAAGGTACAGGAGGATTAGAGGTTCTCTCACACACACACACACACACACACACGCACACACACAGTCACACACACACGCACACACACAGTTGTAGAAGTGCAGTAGAACGAGCTTCCTTCCATCCGATCCGTCTACAGCACGAACAGAACTTTAGAGAACGCAGCAAAAAAAACAAAAACGTTTGATTACCTTTTTCAGCGTAACTGCATCGCACCATCTGCACCGGAACAGACACACACTCACACACAGACACAAGCACTCTCATCGCCGCCACCCCCCGTCGACCCCGCCCACACCCCCCACCCCTAATGTTCACAAAGCGCGACTAAAATCAAATTATAGATCTCCCCGAAACAAACCCACACATTCCATTGGAACTCTGGTGGATTTTATAATTCCTCCACGTTTCTCATTCCTGACCTTCCTGCACACAGCATCCGCTTTGTGTACTAAGCATGTAAACCCGCCCACCCCGTTTGCCCCTCCCCATCCCGCCACCGCTGCCCCTCCCCCGCCCCCCGCCCGGTGCCCCTGCCGGCCCCCCCCCCCCCCCCCCCCCCCCCCCCCCCCCCGACCCCCCGCCCACCCCACCCCCCTCCTCCTCTCCTGTTGGGTCGAGCTGAGGTTGGTAGCTGTACAGTAAAATCAGGGGGAGGGTGCAGTCTTTATACTGAGCCGAGGAGGGGGGAGGGTGAGGTGGGGGAGGGGTGGGGGGGCAGGAGGGCGGTGATCCGTGTTCAGTCATCCTCCATTCCCTGGTTGAGGAGAAAGTTGGCCGCCAGGTTCTCGTTCTTCTCGCAGGCGAAGTACGCCTGGATGACCAGAGGCTCGGGGAAGCCCAGCGCTTTTAACTGTGGGAGAGAGGAAAGCGCTTGAACTCCGAGTCTGCAACTCCCCCCATCAACAGGCCACGAGACCCCGCCACTCACCCTCTCGATGGCTTCCTTCTCCTGAGGTGTGACCTGGATGTAGTTGACAGGTGCGCCCTCGTCCCCCGCTGCCCCTAAGTCTCCCACCTCCGGCGCGTCGCCTCCTTCGCCCGCGGGCTCGTTCAACATCTGGATGAAGAGCTCCTGGTGCCGACTGATTTGCTGCGGGAGGAATGGGCAGGTGACCTTCCGTGCCTCGCTCTGCAGTTACAGGGCCTGAGCGCTAGGTGGCGTGGAGCAGAGACGGCGCTCCCTACCTGAAGAAGCTGAGGGTTCTCTCGTCCTAGTTGCTGCAGCAGAGCTGGTAGCAGAGCCGGGTTCTGCTGGATGGCCTGTCTCATGTGCTGGAACTGGCGCTGGGTCCGGAGGAATGCGAGTGGGTTGTCTCCTGGTGACACACACACACACACACACACACACACATGTAATCACCGTGAGCATGGCGGCGTGTTATTGAAAGAAGGCGATTAGATGGCGGTGTTTGTGTACATATCATCTTAGCGTGAACTCTGGTTCGGAGGTGGAGATGTGAAGGTTTGTCAAACACCTCGTGCTTAGTTGGAGGACAGCCATTGTTTACATGCTGCCACTATAACTGTCTCCTTTATGAGGACAGATCTGAGCGGATGAGCTGCCGTGTCTCACCCTCGGCTAGAGACTGAGCTTCCGTGGGTCCGGATGCAGGCGCCTGCGCTGGTGGGTTACTCTCCTGGACTGGGCTGCTGGGGATCCCCTGGAAAACAACAACACAGCTTTGGATCCCGTGGGACAGAAGCTTCACGTGGACGTGAGCTCTGCTTCATTTCTCAGGGGCGGAGGTGAAATGAAATGAGGGACAGACGCTCTGACGGCTCTGGATTCTGAATGAGGTCAGATATTTCAAGTGATGTCCGTGTAAATAGATCACTGAAAATCAATTCTGTGTTTGGTGACGTGTGTGTGTGTGTGTTGAGGCCCTTTTTGGCCATGAGGTGTGTGTGACGTACAGTGAGGAGGTATTCTACAGCTCTGTGTGGGTTGTTGAAACTGGCCCGTAGCGCCGCCACCACGCGCTCCCGCTCATAACCCATGGACATGATCTCCGTCAGCATGGCCTCGTACTCTGCTCCGGTCACTGGGAACAAAAACACAGGCAAACAAGTTACTCTGAGCGTTTACATACACTTTCAAAGCTCCACCTTTAACAACACACTATCATCTGCAGGCTCTTGCCTAAGCTTGAAAACGATACGGTCGTAACTCAAGAGGCACTTTCCCGAGAAAATGACCTCGGTGTACGAAGCGCGTGAATTAGCCCCGAGAGCAGGCAGCATCTTTAGCTAACTCTGCAACAACTGGGCTTCATAGCTCTGGCATCCCCAACACCCGCTTTTGGAATTCCCCCTCCACCCATTTGGAAAGTACAAAATATGTCATCTATTTTATGGCTCCAGAAAAAGACAATCCAATGATCCAAAGTGAATGTTTCTTCATGATGTTGCAGATGTCTTCATCTAATCAAATGTCAAATACAGAGGCGTGAACACTGAGTAGCAGCTCACCCATGTACATTATCTATGAGCGGTACGAATGGGAACTCCCCCGACACTCTTTGTTGTGCCACAATAAGAGTCGGCTTATTTATGTCACAGCCTAAATTTAGGAACAGTGTGTGTTTCACTGCCGCCTGAAAAGTCCCTGACGCACAGCTCTAACATTTTCTGGCACAGACAGTTAATCCTGGGTTTTACCAGTAACACGACCAACCGGCTGAAATCACCCCATTTACATTTAACAGCAACAATGACAAGGACAAAGTGCTTTGGAGGCTGTTGGACGTCTGCAGGCTCTGGTTGCTGGAGCCTGATGTGGGTCTGGCGGAGGCCCATCGGTACCTACCCAGAGCCGAGGAGGCGTCCAGGCCCTGGCCTCCTCCACTGGAGCTGCAGCGCACGGGAGGTGAAGAGGTGGAATTAGAAGAGACTCCACGGTGAAGAGTCCAAATCAGAGTAAACAAACGAAACTAAACTAAAACAAACAGGTGGTGGACGGCGTCTACCTGGCTGGTTGTTGTGGTTCTGTGACCGCGACGCTGGGCTCCTCTTTGGCCTCCTCGGGGGGAGTTGGGGCAGCTGCCGGGGCAGGAGCCGGAGCCGGGGCCGGGGCTGTGGCCGGGGCAGCTGTTGATGTGGAGCCAGAGTCCTGTGCGGAAGGCTTGGGTGCGTCTGAGACGGCGGGCAAGGCGGCAGCTGCGGGTTTGGCCTTCAGCCAGTTTGGAAACAATCTGCCGTTAGACTCGCAGCTAAACGCTGAACCTGCACAACATGAGCGAAGGAGGAGAAACTGTGGTGCGGCGGTGAACTACAACAACACCTCACCTTGGACACCATCACTACCACAAAGTTCTTCTCGTCGATTTTGTAGTCCTTGATGGGCGTGTCATCTTGCAGGATTTTCCCTGCGTATATCAGCTTCTGCCCGGATACTGGAAAATTGTCTTTGCCTCTTTCTGCTTCTATCTTCTCTTTCAACGCTTTCACCTGACAACAAAGAGAGGAATCAACCCACAACCACCAACAAACCCTTCCGCTCTCAAGCTCAACTTTAAAGGTGCAGCCGAGTGTGTCAAATGTTTCTATGACTCTGGAACGAGCCCTAAATATTTACAGCAGAAGCTGCTCCTTTCTACCGAGGCCACCGAGTTTTTACAGGAGCCTCTGATGAACAAACTTCGAGCAAACCACTAAAGTGATATTTGAGCAAATATAAGGATCTGCATGTCTGCGCGGTTGTAGCTTCAACTGGAGGGCTTTTACGCTGCAACTTGAAACTTCACCACTAGATGTCGCCACATGTGACAAACTGCACCTTAAAGTTAACCTCCTCATGGGCATTAATCACTTTCAAATTGAGCGCGGAGGGTGGTGGTGAGTTATTCATGAATCAGCAGATCGTGGCTGTACATTCATTAGATCATAGCATTACACAGCACGAGTCGGTCAAACACGTTACCATTAGATATGAAAATAGATATTTTAGCTTTACGTAAAAACGAACGTGCTAGTTACACAAAGTACAACTCAATTTCGAGTTTACTTTCAATGTGCTTCTGCTAACTACAGGACAAATGTGTGGGCATGCTAATCAAACTTAGCCAGCTCCTCGGTGCTAGCGCCCACTCATGCTAACCGTAATTGTTGTGCGCGTTAGCATTTGCGTGGTGGGCAGGTGTCTTTCAAGGAGTGCACGTGACCACATTTCACCCCGCGTCACGTCGGAGGTCACCGGGGAGTCTGAGCAGCGAGGTGAGCCCGACACCCGGGCGCAAAGATGACAAATGCGCAAGTCGCGATGACTTTGTTAGCGGGCTAATTAGCTAACTAGTGGGCTAGCATGCTAGTCGGGGCTTTGGCGCGTTGTTTCTCCATCTTATTCAGTGTCCGACTCGTTTCCATCACGCTGAGGTCATCGATAATGCAACGTATGATATATTCCTCAGTTATCGATCCCGAGGGGGGCTGCAGGGTCCACGGGGGGAGTTAAACAGGCGGGTTCCGTCCACGGCTAGCAGCCTTAGCTCAAGTTAGCGGGCTGGCTTGTAGCCACTCACCGTTTGTTCGGGGTCTATGTCGATCTGAATGGTCTGCTGCTGCAGGGTTTTCAGGGTGATCTGCATGGTGCTGCCCGCGGCCGGAGCTCCGTCAGACGTGCTTCGAACAGAGGGAGAGAGGCGCAAAGTCACTTTATCTCTCGGCGGCTAACGTGTCGGGGAACTTGTCCGTTTCGGGTGAGACAGCAGCGAGCCGAGAAATGTGTACATCCATGAGCACTCAGCAAATCGCCATCTTTGGTGACAAGTTGCTTGTTGCGGCGAGAAGATCCGCGCCGAGGCTGCGAGATCTCGTGCGGGGAGACGCGACTTGGGCGAGAGAGGGAGTGTAAACACCGCCGAGTGTTTGTTTACGTCGTGTTCGAACCAGCGTCATTACTCAGTTGTTGTGTTTGTGCGACAACAAGATCAATACATGAGGAATCTGGAGGAAGTTCTCTGTGGAGTGAGGCTGAGACAGTACACAGGAGTAACGTCTGTAGAGATCTAGAAATATAAACACGGACATGTCTTTGAATTCAGGTTTATATTGTAGGCAGTATAACTGTGTCATACTATGCAACATTTCTAGTACTTGGCATAATTCATATATTT
>JAFBJT010000771.1:33926-59392 GCA_016785325.1 Chascanopsetta lugubris
CAAACAAAAACAAGCCAGTTGCAGTAATCATGTACTTTTCATTGTCAGTACTGCAAAGGAGGAGGAAGACGCAGTAATGATGCTGGACACACATCTGTGTGTAGCTGCAGACGCTGCCTGTTGTTGTTGTTGTTGGCTGTGGTGTTTACTGGACATTTTCAAAGGATGGACCTTTCTCTAAACAGTCACAGCTTTTACATAAGTGGATGGAAGCGACGTGACTGCTCCTTCTGATCTTCTGAACATGAACCTCTATGACAACAGATTCTTCTCTCCACCGGGGTTTGTTTACCTATTTCCATTTTCCATACAGCGTGTTGACATTGAAGAAAATACTTGATAATTCTTCTTTTCAGAAACGCTGGATAAATATCAGCTTTATTTATAAACAGTAGAGTAAATGAAGCCAAACCAATCACACGTCCTCATAATGTCCAACACATTCATCTAGTGAAGTAACTACACTGTCCAGGTAAAAAGGTATAAATCAGCTCCCACAGCAGGAGCAGCTTCACTTCATCACAACTCAAATTAGACATTCTAACATCAGTCATAAATATGTTGTATGGCTCTGAGGAGACATAACACCATGGAGTATTGTCTACATGTGTGGTGTCCTAGGATTTACTGGCATCACATTGTGATTCACTGCAGGAGACACACACACTGACATTGCTTTGAATTTTAATTTGGCAAAAGCTTTAAAAGAAGATCTTCTGTGTTTGGGTGAATGAAGGCAGACAGACAGACAGATAGGTATAGTCGAGGAGGAGGAGGATTGATAAGAAGGGAAAGTGTTGATAGTCTGAGGTAAACCTGAGTCAAACCTGCTCTCTTCATGCATTCACAGCACTTGATCTTTGACCTGCAGCTGATCTGTATTTCTGGAGGTGGATCCACTTGTTTTCCTGTTGTTTCCTTGAATAGATGATGACGTTTTCACAGAGGCAGTAAACATACGTTCAGGTCCTGTGAGACACTTTCATCTAACTGATATGTTTGTGTTTTGTGGTCAGGGTTACTTTTTAAAGTAAAGCATGACCTTCACAATCCCTGTGGTCCAGACTTGTATGAACAATATTCTGTGAAAAGATGCAGATAATGAAGTTCTGTTTCATCAGTAAACTGTGTATAAGAACAGAAAGAGCGGCTCCTTCTCTCCTGTGCAAACCTTTCACATCTCCACCTCCAGCTGGTTGTGAGTTCTTAGTGTCATAGGTTCCTGCTGTAACATGGATCATATCAGCTGGAAGTACGGTGCTGTGATGGGTATTCAATGAAATGTGCTGATACACAGTGTAGTGTGAATTGCTGCTCTGTCCATGTCCTCTTTCTGCTGCTGCTCAGACACTGACACTTCTCTGAGCTTCGTGTCTGTCCATCTGTCTCCAGCAGCACCTCAGCTGAATCATCAGGCACAGACGTGTTCTCTCCTCATCCTGAAACTAACCTGAACCACCTTCTCTCATCGTCTGTGTTCACGCAGCTTTGTTTGTGCAGGTCAGCTGTTCACAGTGAGCCAGCTCCTTACATCCACATGTCCACAGATCATCTGTCCTCAGACCATGAGCAATATTTGAGTGTCACAGAGAGTTTGTTCAAATCCCATCTGGCAGGCTGCCTGTCCAGGAATGTATGTAATGAAGAAACATGCACCAAGACAAATACCCAAGGACACAGATAGAGAGAGAGAGAGACACACACACACACACACACACACACACACGCACACAGCGGTGTGTGTGAGAAACCAGTCAGTGCTTGTTCATAGATAGACACAGCCACAGCTATGCAGAGCATGTCACAGACATGTCAGAGGTGTTCACCTCTCCTGTGTGAGTGTTAGGGTTAACCTTCTCTTCTCTGCAGTTAAAGTCAGCCTGTGAATCATTTTTCAGTCTTAATGAGAAGAAGTGCAGCGCTGTGAGCGGAGAGGAGGCAATAATCATTATGGCTCTTTATGCCCTCAATAAAGAAACATCAGAGCAGAGTCAGTTTTTATGATTGTAATTACAGCAGGAACACTCGTGAAGTAAATATGCATCTGTTGTGTCTATAACCAGGTTTAAATAGTTTGAACTGCTCTTTGTGTCTGATAGAAGGATCCTCTTCTGACAGAAACTATCACACTGTGAAGGTTTCATGTTGACACTTGTTCATGTGCACAACCTTTCTCCTCTGTGGCTGAGCTGAGGAGCAGATTGGAACGTCTGCAGTCCAGAGGTTCAGGACCAGAGGTTGAGGGCCAGAGGTTGAGGGCCAGAGGTTCAGGACCAGAGGTTGAGGGCCAGAGGTTGAAGGCCAGAGGTTGAAGGCCAGAGGTTGAGGGCCAGAGGTTCAGGACCAGAGGTTGAGGGCCAGAGGTTGAGGGCCAGAGGTTGAAGGCCAGAGGTTCAGGACCAGAGGTTGAGGGCCAGAGGTTGAGGGCCAGAGGTTGAGGACCAGAGGTTGAGGGCCCGAGGTTCAGGACCAGAGGTTGAGGACCAGAGGTTGAGGGCCAGAGGTTGAGGACCAGAGGTTGAGGGCCAGAGGTTGAGGGCCCGAGGTTGAGGGCCAGAGGTTGAGGGCCCGAGGTTCAGGACCAGAGGTTCCCTTGTGTGTGTTGATTAGGGATCGAATTATATGTTTTTTCAGGGCAGATACCAATACCGATTATTAGTAATCAAGGAGACTGATATTTGGAGCCGATATTAATTTGCGGGTAAAGTGAAAATATTGGCATACAATTTAGAGTAATGCCTTTCTGCCCCTTAACTGCGCAATGCATGTTGGGATGTTTTCGTTCAGTCACGTTCAATACATGGTGAAGTCACCGGGTTTTTTGCTCCGTCTTCTTCCGGCAACATGAAACGGGGAAGCTAACGGAACCTAACAGAAGCTAACTGTTCACAGTCCGTTGAATGTTCTCCACCCGAAGATGAGTGTTTGTTTAGTCGGTTTTGGTGTCCGGTCTGATAGAGTCGTATGAGCCGCTGCCGTCCCTTTGGCGCCGTTTGTCTTCGCTCCCGGAGAAACATTATTGTGCGGAGCGGTAAATACAGAGTAAGGTTGCCACGCGGACATGTCATGAGTGACGGACCGTTATCACTTCCTGCTTTAGGACAAGCAGCAACACTGAGCCAAGCTACAGTCACATCAGGGCAGTACCGCGGCTGCATCAGAGCCAAAAGAACCCTGTTTTAAATTGATTTCTTATCAGCCCTCAGATTTTTAACAAATGGCCGATGTTTGTCAAAATGCCATAATCGGCACTGATAACTGGTCCGACCGAAAGTCGGTCGATCTCTAGTGTTGATGCTGTCTGTCGCACAATGAACCAAAGTCTCTGTGGTTTATGCCTGAACGGTCATCACATATGTTTCATGCACAGATGGTTCTTGGATCAATCACGACATCATTCAGTTGTGTCCTTCAGTAAATGGACCAGAACTCCCCTCTGCCTTTGCCCCGTGTTGTTGCCCTGTAGCCTCTCCCTGACGTGGCCTTGGTGATGGATCACTGAATGAAACTGGATCTGTGAGAAGAGGACGAGCACTTAGGGAGATGCACACCCCGTGAGCCTCTCGCTCAACATGCCTCTTGCTGGGACGTTTCCTCAGCGGGGCTTTTTCACAAGGGGCTGGTGCTGCAGTTCCCGGCTGAGGGCAGTACAGTAGGTCAACAGCCGATAGAGTTACAGCCTCTCTTTTGTGAAGGTGTTGGTCAAATTAGGGCTCGCGACTGTTGACCTAGTCAAAGAGAGACAGCTGCACCTCGCTGTTGTTCCTGTTAGGAATCATGTGTGAGCAAATCATTGTTCCACAGTTTTACCTTTGAACACATTCATCATGTTTTCTGAGACCCAGCTGCTGTTTTACTCTATGGATCCAAAGAGAAGTCAGATTCCACTCTGGTCATAAAACCCAAGGACACTCGTAGCCCTGCTTCACCGGAATGAAGAGTATGAACCTGCTGCATTCAGTGTGAGATATATAAAGTGACTTCTCCTTTCTCAGTCAGAACATGAACCTCAGCACTGAAACCATTTGTTGTGTTTTACATCCAAAGATAAAAGAGGTGGGGTATGAAACTCCTCTCTCACACAGAGATGAAGTGTACAGTGATGAATCAGAGCATATGGAATGGACTGCATGAGCCTGTCTTTCAAACTGTGCAGCTCTGTTCTTTGTTTTTGTTGAAAGAGTCACAGATAAGAAGTTCAACACTTGAGATAGTGACACAAACTAACATTACTAGACTGGTTAATATTTCATTTTTTTCCAGAGGAGATGAAATCCATGGATGTTAGTTTAAATATCTACCAGTGAAACAACATGAGACTTGAAGGTTTCCAGGAAAAACAGTCTCTTTTTATATGACTGTGTCTCTGGTTCATGTTGTCATCATAAACACAATCACTATGAGTTTGTTTCAAATGTTCACGTCAGTCACTGACACTCACACTGTTGCTCTGTCATTCTTAATATTCAGAGTAGATAGAACTGACCCTCAGACCTACAGCAGATGGAATTGTCTTTTTGAAAGTGTTTGTGAAGTGTGTCTGTTTATAATTCACCACCACATAGAGAGGCACAGGAATGTTCTGTATGTTTGTGAAGAGATATGAAACACGATGACCTATGACCTACATTGCGTAAACAAGTACAACAATGTGCCGCTCTCCTGAGACCTTAACTTGTTCATTCGATGCCTTTGAGTTCCTGTGATAATGTGAGATTAGCGCTGTGTTCTCCAGCTGAAAGGACATGTCTCCATAAACCATGGGGGGGCAGCTCCTCCTTATTCTGTTATTTATCAGTTGTGACACTATCAGTGGTGAAAAGCCAGCCAGTCTTTCAGAGCAGTGAGGCCACCTTGGCTCTCAAAGCAGGATTTAGGCAACATTTCCCCTGGTTGCCATGACGACTGTGAGAAGTGATTATGAAGAGAGTGTTTGAGAGCAGGGCTGACACAACAGTGGGTTTTTACCGTGGAGGCTTGTGCAGTGATGGACAGAAAATTACTGGCTGCTCATCAAACCTTTTTCTTCTGTCTTGTCCTGGATGAAATGCTCAGCTGTGTCTGAACAGTTCCACGGGTCCAACTGTTCTCTGATTTCCAGTGGTCTTACTGTGTTCTCTGATTTCCAGTGGTCTTACTGTGTTCTCTGATTTCCAGTGGTCTTACTGTGTTCTCTGATTTCCAGTGGTCTTACTGTGTTCTCTGATTTCCAGTGGTCTTACTGTGTTCTCTGATTTCCAGTGGTCTTACTGTGTTCTCTGATTTCCAGTGGTCTTACTGTGTTCTCTGATTTCCAGTGGTCTTACTGTGTTCTCTGATTTCCAGTGGTCTTACTGTGTTCTCTGATTTCCAGTGGTCTTACTGTGTTCTCTGATTTCCAGTGGTCTTACTGTGTTCTCTGATTTCCAGTGGTCTTACTGTGTTCTCTGATTTCCAGTGGTCTTACTGTGTTCTCTGATTTCCAGTGGTCTTACTGTGTTCTCTGATTTCCAGTGGTCTTACTGTGTTCTCTGATTTCCAGTGGTCTTACTGTGTTCTCTGATTTCCAGTGGTCTTACTGTGTTCTCTGATTTCCAGTGGTCTTACTGTGTTCTCTGATTTCCAGTGGTCTTACTGTGTTCTCTGATTTCCAGTGGTCCAACTGTGTTCTCTGATTTCCACTGGTCTAGACCCCCTCTCGATGAAAATATAAAGTACTCATTCTAGGGTAATGAATTTAACAAACCATACATTCAAGGTATTATACACTCATACTATTTGCATGAGCTCTTTCCAGATGGAAATGGGAATAGTCTCATCTATATCTTATGAATAACTAATCCAAAACCCCAAGATTTTGAGGAAAAGCGACAAAAACTTTTCATCCAAGTCAAGAAAGTCCAATCCGTTAATTATCTGAGAGTGAGTTGCAACAGTCGACAACTGATCATACGCCTCCTTTCAGTGTGCGTGGGATTAACCAACCTGGCATGTTGGCGGGTGACAGTGGTCCTGTGCGGGGTGTGCTGGCGCTGGCAGGGGAGCCAGCTGGGGAAGGCGATGGCCCTCGGATGCCTGGCAGGTGGGGAGACGTGTGAGGGGAGAAAGGCGACTGAGCTGGGTTGCTCTGCTCGCCCTGGCTGCTCGACACGCCTGACGTGCTCACGCCGGGACTCAGGGCGCCCTCTGTACCCGTCGGCAGGTCATCAATGGAACCCGACAGGTCCTGAAAACACAGAGGACAGGCACAGGTAGAATCAACAAACAAGGTAGAACAGAGTCGAAAGCGATTGAAATATTTATCTTAGATTCAAGGGACTCGGCTCATACATTTTAACAGCCTGTATTTAGATTAATCGTTACTATTATTAGTGTGCTGATGTTTTTTTCATGGATTTGCTGTAATTAGTTCCCTTTTTAAAGATTCCAGTGACACACATTTGCAACACACACACACACTCAGACCCAGAGGCCTTTGTCCTCATTTATCCTTTTCAGAGAAAGAAAAAAAAATGGAGTGTACATTAGTGCAGAGGGTTGTCATGGTTACCAAGGTTTGTAGGATGCGAGCTGAGTCAGCTTCTAGCAGCAGCCTAGCCATGTGATTTAATACACAAACAAACTCTTGTATTCATTTCAGATCTACTCATTGGCACAGCACCTTTCTCCACACTCGCCACCCTCGCAGCTGTATTTAAACAACAAGCAAGCATGCACAATATCTTAAACCTTCAGGGAACCGTCAGCACAGCAGGCGCAATACAAATAGGCATTTAAACAAATGCTTTCCAAGCATTAATAGCGACATTCGTAATAGCACAAAGGGAGTTTCTAAGTGCAACAAGCATCACGTACTTAGGATGAGTAGTAAGATGGATATGTCGGGTGTCATAAAAACAACAAGACGCAAAGAGAGTGTGTGAATCGGGGGAGACAAGCAAAAGCAAAGAGTGAAATGGGCTTTAAATGCTCCGGCTGTGATATAACAAGCATAACTGACCGGAAGGCTGGAGGGGCGGCCTTGACTGTCCTCAGGGCCAGATTTAGGCTGAGAGGATGGAGGGGCGTTGGATTGAAATGAATCCTGGGATACCTCCTAAAAGATAACAGAAAATGTGCATAAACATACTGCCAGAGATAGAGAAAGACATGCGAGTGGACACACATGCAGAAGGAAAATTAAAAAAATTGTATGCATGAGTTTCGGCACTGGGGGAAGTACCTGCTGTTGAGGAGGAGGAGGAAAGCGCTGATAAGGTGACTGTTGTGCTTGCTGCTGCGGGTTCTGAGGGTATGCTGAAGGCTGGCCCTGTGGGTGTTGGCTGTGCCCCGGTGGCTGCTGTGGAGGCTGAGACTGTGCCTGCTGTTGCTGCGAGGGGGGCTGCTGAGGCCCCTGGGTGGATCCCGGGTAATTGGACTGGCCCTGTGATCCAGGAGGACCTTGGGAACTTGGCTGCTGTGGGCCCTGACTGGGAGGACCTTGCTGCTGGGCGTAGGGAGACTGGCCAGACGGTGGTGCTGAAGCTTGAGTGTAAGGTGGCTGAGGCTGTGGGGGCCCTTGGGATGGGCCTGGCAGTGGCCCCTGGGGTTGTGGGGGCATGTGAGGCTGCTGATACGGTGGTCCTCCCTGGGTATGAGGAGCAGAAGTTGGCGTGGGGTGGGGTTGCCCTGGATAAGGTGTCTGGCCACCTGGTTGTCCTGGAGGGGGCTGTGGGTACGGGGTCTGCTGTTGGCTAGGATGAGGAGCCTGGCCCGGCTGACCATAGTACGGTGCCTGGCCCTGAGAGCCATAACCTCCTGGTCCCTGCTGTCCATAAGATCCCATCTGAACAGAGAGCACAAATTTACAACACTTAAAACACTGATGAAAACAAAAAACCGACAGTGCAGCAGATTTCTGCGTAGGAAGAATACCTGTGGACCATATGGCATGCCGCCCATGCCTGCGGGGGTACGCCCTTGTATTGGGTATCGCTGGGGACCTGGAGGGCCGTAACCCTGGCCTGGATAAGCTGGCCCCTGTTGTGGACCCGTGGGCGGCCCCTGTTGCGGCTGTTGACTGTATGGACTACCTGCTCCATATAGTTGGCCTCTCATTTTTCCCATGGGGTCCATGGGACCAGGTGGCTGCAAGTAGAAAAAAAAACATGGGGGAATACATCAAATCAACAATCAAGCAACACAGGATACTCATAATAGTTGTCAAATAATTGCTCAATCCCAATGTTTTCCCAAAGTTCTTGAAAGTTTCTGCTGTGTGCAACTTTCAAAGGATTAAATGTGTAAAAACAAACCTCTGTGAATGAGGAAACTGTGCCGTTTTTTTCCCACCTTGTTTCCCACGGTCATTACCCTGATTTTTTTCACCTCACTTTGCCATAGTTGCGGAAGTCAACAGAGCTATATATATCTACTCTCAAATGGAGGGCAGTCTGCCCAATCTTAAACATATCCCAGCTGTGCTCCTGTTTTGAGTCTGGTCCAAGTAGCTTTTTTTTCCCCAGAGAAGGAAGTTTGGCTCTGGATGAATGACATCAGAGATGAAGGAAGCGCTTTCACAACAGCCAGGGAGAGTGAAAATGTACATGAGCATAGGCGCTCTATGACCCCATCGTTAGTATAAACATTCATGAGATAGAATGGGTGCTATGTCTAATTCATCCATGTCTTCGAATAACTTATGCTACGGTAGGGCTGTAAATTTTGATTCCGATTATCTCCGCCATAACCACCCGACACTGAAAAGTCAGTATTTATGATATTTTCACCCATTAGAACATCGAATGGCAAACCCAAAGCTCCCATGTCAAAACCCATACGCGCACTTTAGTTAGCAGAGGCTTCTACATTCCACAGCACCACTTTACAAATAGTATGCAAAATGCCTTATGTGACATTTTGCAGATCCAAGATAATGAAGTGAAATAAATAGGAGCAGCACATGGCTAATCTGCATAAGACAGAGAGGAAACTCCCTTGGTGGGTGAGAGATGGTGGACTGCCTTCTGATTGGCTTGGGGGGAGGATTGGGGGGGAATTCTTTGCAGTCACACAGTCAAACTTGTGTGGCGTGCCAAGCACAGGATGTGTGTGTGTGTGTGTGTGTAAACCCACACATTAACATCCCCAAGTGCAGAGCGTACATTTGCATTTTGACACCGTGGAACCAGTTGTGATGTGAGCAGAAAAACAAAGATGTCAGTGAGTTAATGACTGTTTATGCCTTTTTGGGGACAACAATCAGGGATGTTAACAAGAAAACTAAATGGAGTCCATACGATGTCATAACCATTATGATGTAAACATTGAATGGCTGTTGTGATGTTGATGCATGGAGTTATTAGTGCAGCAGAAAAGAAAGCAAGATGATGCCCATCAGGTAGAAATAATGCAGCCAGCACCTGTCATGTGCGCACAGCTCAGCCCATCAGGCCTGGGGGAGGAAAGGGCTGCTGGGGGTATGGTAATCCGCACGTCTGTTAAATCTACCAAAACTATATTGATATAGATCATTAAAAGATGAACAAATGAAGACATTCAGAGACCACGAACGGTCCACGTCACAGCTGCAGCACATGTTTAATTGAGCAGTGAGAAGAGGAGCAGAGCAGCTATACCTCTGCTGACCCTGTGATGAGTTAATGCCGCTTGTTCTTATCACCAACAACTGTTGCCTTGCATCACATGTAATTATAAATGGCCATGAGCAGCGGATGAGGAGCCAATCAGATTTCAGCTCGCATGTCAACCCAAGACCAACTATCTCCTGGCTTTGACAGCAGGATTTTACCTCCACAATTCAAATCCCAGTGCAAACTGCAATCTGCAGCCTGCAGCCACTCAGCCGTGCAGGCCGAGCTGGCGGCACACACACGGCTACATGTGTTGGGGAAGCACGACGGCCTTTGATGCGAGGGGACGCGAATGATCATAAATACCATCGAATTCAAGCAATTGGGTCGTTTTTCGATCAATAAAAATCGGTATTGTAAAAAAATAAAATAAAAAAGGTGTTGAACGCGGTCTTTCACGACGCATTTAAACGTACTGCGAGAGGCTGATCCGCCGTATCAACCGTCATGCCCACAAAATTACAGTTTATCCGGCGAGAAAACAATACAAATGAGCGCGTACGAGCCACCATTATACTGTAATGTTTAAGAGTACATTGTGTCCCGTGTACGCACGAGTCGTTTGAACACATTTATAAACGTATTCAAGGGAAATGTCAACGTTTTAGACACGAGGGGGGCGAAGCTAGCGCGGAAAAAAACGAGCTCTTCGTCGAGTATTTTCGCCCCTTTTCAAAGTCGGGCCTTGTCCGCACCTGAACGTCCTTACACCCATTCAACGTCTTACATACGACTCGGGCGACCGTGTCGTGTTGTTCGACACGTTCAGAGACTCGAACCACATATATTCAACACTGTGGAGTAAAGGGGAAAACACACAGCAGAGGCAGCCATTTTAGAGTCTTTGCGAACTACTATCAGACAATGGCTGGCCTGCTACGTTGTGAACTAGCTAGGAGGAGGGAAGGAGACGTGCTAAAGCTCACACAGTGTTCCCGTTTGAATTGGGCTTTACCTGGGTTCTACCTAGCGGCTGCCCGGTACTTCCCGGGCTCATGGGCGACTGGTGGTGACTTCTTTGTTGCCAACCCGGGTTGCTCCCTCCGTACTGACCGCTACTGCCCATGTCTGCTGGTCCCTTACTAGCTCCTTCTTGGCTACTGAAGTCGCTAGACGGGTAGTTTGGGTATCCCCGCGTTGAGCTGGGGGAGGTCAGGAGCTTGTTGAGAGTCGGCGTGGAGGTGGGCTGAGGGTTCCCAATGTTATATCTCTGGTTACTGTAAGATCCAGCCATCGCTGTGGGTCCTCCCGCTGGTGGCTGCTGCTTAGCTGGCTGCCCCCCAGCTGTCGGCGCCTGGGAACTGCGAGGGGAGTTCATGGCGTACGCCTGGCCCGGGTAGGGAGTCCTGTTCGGGAATGGGTTGTAATTGTTGTACTGGTGGTTGGAAAAGCCATGGTCGTGCGAATTGGGTTGATACGGGTCCATCATGTTGCTCGACTGAACGACCGGACCCGCAGCAGCTGCCATGCCAGGGCTTTGTTGTCCGCCATGTTGATGAAAAGGGGCCCGACCGTAGTGCTGACTGTATCCGTACGAGGGTGGAGGAAAAGCGGTTGCGTGGTGATGCACCAAGCCCGGGTGGTTATTTCCCTCCGGTCCAACAGAGTCATTCTGGTTATTATTGTTAGCCCTGGGCGGGTTCCCATTCCCGTTCTTCATCTCAGGTTCCCCTCCTCCCCCTGCATTTCCACCCTCGGCCCCGTCCTGCAGATCCCCCCGACCCGGCGATCCGCAGTCCAAACCCGGTTGCTTTTTGTCCGACTGCTTCTCCCCCGGTACCGACTCCTCCTTGGCGTCTCGATCCGGCTTTTTGAGTTCGGAGGGCGGGCTAGTGTTCAGAGTGGCGGCGCTGGCGACCTGAGCGGCCATGATATTACCCCCCCACCTCTCTCCTCTCCCTCTCTCGGCGAGTCAGTCACAATCACAAGCTAGCATTGAATATAAATAATTGTTTATAACCATTTATCCTTGCGCCGATTCATTCCCGCCCCTCAAACCGGACCGAATCCGGCCGCCATCCCCGGTTCGGGCTCCGCAAACGGCTCAGAGAGATGATGGAGGCTCCATACAAAGCGTGAAACGGCGACAGAAATTGTTGTGGGAGTTGTGTTACTGAGCCCGGGTAGAGGCAGGGAGCGAGCCCAACCAACACGAGGCTCCGCTACATACAGCCATTTTACCGAGCCGCACGGCAGCCTGCAAAACATGGAGCGGATTCGCCACAGGGCGGAGCGGACTATTTTGTCTCACATTGCCCCTCCGCCACCCCTCCCCTTTACTTTAAGTGGAACATTTTCTCTAGATGAAGGTCCACACTCACGCTGTGTTGCCGACAGATAACAATGTTCTAAATCAACATACAACAGGCTGCGTTTGAAGTCCCGGGTGTCCACGAGTCGTGTGTGCAAGGAGAGCTGGTGCACAATGTTGTGCTCGTATGTGTGCGTGTGTGTGTGCATGCGCATACATGTGGCGGCACATGCACAGTGGGATCTTAATGGAATAGATGGTGGAAACTATGCGTAATGATCTCACGTGGCTGGCTTCACAAGCGTCGTACATAGGAAGGGAAGGGAAGGTTGTTATTTGCCCTGTATAAGATTGTGTGTGTGTGTGTGTGTGTGCAGATTAATGAAGTCTGCCTATGTGTGTGTACACATACACTCATGTGTTCTCCCACCAAGGGATTGTGGGAGCTATTGAGGCGAGTGCAGGCAGCACACACAGGTTTTTCCAGAGCAGAGGGAGGAAGCCTTGCAGCAAATGAGACTACCAATGCACATTCTCTCTCTTATTCCCTCCCCTGCCTGCAGCCTGCTCTGCTCTGCTCTCTCTCTCTCTCTCTCTCACTCTCTCTCTCTCTCACTCACTCTCTCTCTCCCTCTCTCCCTCTCGCTCCCTCTCTCTCGCTCGCCTCTCTCTCTCGCTCTCTTCTCTTCTACCACCCCCTCTCCTCCTCTCCTCTCTTCTCCTCTGTCTGTCTCTCACTCCAAGCAGAAACACTCCTCTTGCTGAGTGTGGGGGGATGGGCACAGGCACAGGCACAGCTCAGGCTCCAGCTCTCTCTTTTCTCTCCCTCCCTCCCTCCCTCTCTCTCTCCTCTCTTCTTCTCTGCTCTCTCTCTCTCTCTCTCTCTCTCCCCCTCTCTTTCCTTCTCACCCCTCTAACATTGAACTACGCCGTGCAGAGGGAAAACAGACCTTATCTAGCAGACAGAGGATGCATGAACAGTTTCAAAGTCTCCCAACAATTAGAAAAATGGGGCATTTGCTCCAACACCCCCCCCTACACACACACACACACACACACCAAACCTCCATTCTCAGTCAAATGGAGCAGACATTTTTGGCCTCGACAGAACACATAGGGTGTGTGCACCCATTGAGCAGGGGTGGGATGGTAATGAGAAGTGTGTGTGTGTGTATGAGGGACAGAGAGAGCGAGAGAGAGTGTATGTGTGTGTTGGGGAGGGTCTGTCTTTATTTTTAATAATGAAATGCAAATGAATGATAAGGTTTATGGGCCATTTAACAGTCAGATTTGCAATAGAAAAGAATTCAGGTTTGGTGCTTCTAAGTAGGACAAGATAGTCCTTTGGTCCCCCCCCCCCCCCCCCCCCCCCCCCCCCCCCCCACCACAACAGAGACATGAACTCTCTCCCCAACGACACACACATAGAGGTTAGTATCCCTGTCTCAGTAATGACACTCACGGCAATAATTCACCCCCTATAGCCCTTTACCTCAATCTTTACAATCACAGCTACATGCCTAACCCTAACAAGAATATATGTGCAAATGCTCACACACCATTTTGCCTTGCTATCCTTTCAAGGACGCTGCAATGACTTCACCAAAACATTATCTTTACCCATAGGTACATAACCTTAACCCAATCACAGTTCACATCGTATAAAGATGTCTGTTTCCTCTTTGGTCCCCATAAGGTATTATAGTCCTGACAAGGTTGTTGTTTATACTACAGTAGGTCCTCAGGAGGCTATAAAAACAAGTAGACACACAGTCTTTGCTCTCCCCCTCCCCTCTCTCTCCCCCTCTTTCTCTCTCTGTCTCCCTCTCTCTCTCACACACACACACACACATACACACACAGACCATTTGCCCAGCTATGCTTGCAAGAACCCTGCATTGGCTTCCATACTTCATCTACAGCCATAACAAAAACCCTCTCCTTTACCTTTTACCGTGATCGACTCATGCCTATATTCACCTTACAGGGACAGTACACATCTTAATCATAATCCTCACTGGTTCTCTAGAGACTAAGTGTTCTTATTAGAACATGGTGTGGTCCCCATTTGGTATGCTGGTCCTCACAAAACAAGAATGCTCACACACACACACACACACACACACACACCATTTGCCCAGCTATGCTTATAAGAACCCTGTATTCAGTGTATTGGCTTCCATACTTCATGTGCAGCCGTAACAAAACCCTTTCCCTTACCTTAACCATGATCAACTCATGCCTATAAACACCTTAAAGGGACAATACACATCTTAACCATCATCTTAACTTGGTACAAGGGAGCAAGTTCTCTCATTAGGACATGGTGGGGTCCCCATTTGGTATATTGGTCCTCACAAGGTCGCAAAACAAGAATACACACACACAGTCTCTCTCTTCCTCCCTCTCTCTCTCTCTCTCTCTCTCTCACACACACACACACACACACACACACACACACACACACACACACACAGGCACACATCTACCTCTAGGGGGCTTACAGTGGGGGAGAGGCAGGAAGTAGCAGTGAGGAGGCACATACTTGATCACATGTACAAACATCAGAACACAATTTAACATTCTGCCTGACACACCCCCTTAATGCAGGAGAGAGAGGAAGAGAGAGCGCGCGCACATGTCATTTCCCAGCAGCCACATCACACCACACAGGGTTAATATGATTTCTCATATCGGCACGAGGAGTCATCTGTAGAATAGGAGAATGCATGGCTGGGGGTTTTTTTTGTAGACATATTTTCAGCAGGGTAAAGACACGTGATTATGTGAGGTTTTGAAGTGAGTAACATTGTGTTTTGTTTTTTTAAAGCAATGAAAGATCCACCCTCTGAGAGGAAGAGCCACAGAGTTTGAGGTGCTTGGGTAAGGACAGAGGCTCTTCCATCCCAGAGACCAGACACAGGACCAGTTGTGCAGAAACACAGATTTAATGTGGCTTCCTCTCCCCGCCTGACTTAATTTTTCTGCTCCGGACATCGGGAAAAGGCGGGGTGGATTTCAGTGGATCAGGGAGATGGGTTTTTGTGTCCATGCGCCACCTGCTGGGCCGATGAATAAAGAATAAGCCCAACTCACCCCAAAAAAATTTCTCACACTCACTTAACAGCATAATGTTATCGACTCATTTCATCCTAATTATAAATAGTCCAAGCACCTTTGTTTATCTAAAGCATTTATTCGGGAGTATTAGGTTCACAACCATCATTCAAGAAATCAGATAATGATGCAATTGTTTTTGTTATGACGTGGTTTATGATCGTTTTTAATTAAAGGTCCAGAATTTAAGATTCAATGGGAAATATTTGCATTGCTTCTAGAAGAAATAGAGTATGAAATATTTTTTTAGTTTTCATGACTGTAGAATAGCTACCATTGCTTCTCCTACATGCTTGAGAGTGAAGGATGAGGTTTAGATGATTTAGCTGCAAAATGCAACTTCAGATCCTAAACACTGTCTCTTTATTAGCATAAGATATGGATTTTCTTTTCCACATATTCATGTACAAATCTCACAGTTTGAGCTGTCTCTTCACAGCTAAGCCTTTACTTTACCGCTACGACGTATCATTAGAAAATGTATATCACGACATGATCTGATATTTAGCTACAAGTCCACAAAAATGTCAGGGCCTCAACCATCATAACTCATTCAAAACGATGAATGAAAACTAAGGCACATACATCTGATATGTATTTAATAAAAGGAGTGAATGTCTACTGAACATGTCCTTTTGTTGTTGTTTACAAATACATCAGTACAGAAAAACAACAGATTACATTGGAAATTGAAGGATAGTTGAAAATGTATTCCGTTCCAGTCTTTGTGATGTTTTCAGGAGGTGTGGTGGAACCGTGAAGCTTCCACGAAACCAAATTTAGCTCCACTGCTTTGGAAGAGAACAACTCACTGTTCAGGCCAAAGGAGACAGATGAATGTTGCCAAGACTCCACTTGTATATTTGTGCCAAAAAAGACGCCCGGTCATGTCACTTAAAATTGGGCTTTTTTTTTTCATTTTACAGCTCCATCATTTCCTCCTGCACAGTCTTTCCACTGGTTTCAACATACCTCTCCTGCACTCCCAGAGCACTGGAGGGTCAGCCGTTAAAGAAAATGTGACACAGAAAGGCAATTTAGAAAGCATACAGTCAGATTACAGCTGCTTTAAGAGCAATTCACTCTCAGTTAGTGGAAGCTGCAGCCTCCTTTAAAGGTTTGATTTTAAAGCAGATGAGTCACAGTGAGTCAGAGCAGCGATTAGGAAAGGATACGAGTCGAACTGGAAGTCTGCCCCCACAGTGGCTGACATCATGGCTTGCAGATTCCTCTCCTCCAGGTCTCCAAAGCAGTAGCCGTTGGCCTTGTCCACTGCTCGTAAGACCTGAATCATGCTCTCTTTGTCCTGCACGCAGAAAAGACAAGCGCTACATTTCAAGTTTCCCCCTGGAGGATCTTACTGGAAATACCCACCAACATAACATTCTTCCAAGCACTCTCTCTGATACCCTCCCTACTATGCTTACGGTGAATAAATAGCACAATAAGAACAATAATAAGAAAAAAAAACAACAAAAGTGTATAATTGTAGTCGTTGCTGAAATTGTACGAATGCAGCCTTTCCTCGTTTGCTCTTAACAAACCAAGGCTCAGTGCTGAGAAACCACTTCCTACGCATCTGATCTTCACCGTTTTATTCCTCAAGGTCAAAAATGTTGTATATCAAAATGTGCCTTTGTTATTAGAACCAAGGCAACTCGTGGCTAAATGACTAAAACAGTGTGGAAGACAGGATGTACAGAATGGCTCAAAGCCGCATTTTTCAAGCGCCAACTGACCATTTGAGTAAAACACGAGTCCCTTACACAGTGATGGTGCATCCAGAAGTCTAGACTTCAGCCTCTGATCGCACACAATCACATATTTCTCCATAAAGACATTATGTCAGGGAGTGACCACAGTGTGCAGGCTGACATTGATCTTGACTTTAGTTTCGGAGGCATATGGATCCACACGAATGTGACGAATATGGCGAAGACATTAGAAAAAAAAAGCGACTGAAACAGCATTTTCAGACTGGCTTTCAAATTTGTGGGGAAAAAAACAGAAAAAACAAAACAAAAAACTCTACAATATGTTTTACAGTTATTCTTAAACTGGGCATTTAAAACCTGACATTGAAAAATGTTGGATACAGATGGTCACTGTCACAAAATTGCAGCAGCACATACATAGAATGTGTAAACAGGGTGATCTACATACAAGTAATAATTACAGTTTAAACAATAACAGTGGGAAGTGATGCGAGCCCGAACCAGCGATCATACCTGGACGTTTAGAGGAACAAAGGAGACGAGGCCGTAGTCTTGTATGACCTCTGCCAACTTTTCATTTAGACGTCGGAATTTCTTAAAGAAGGGATCTGCAGCCAGGTGATCGAGGAGATAGGTCAGGTCCATGACCTCTGTGTAGAAATCCAAGTTGAAGGCTGCACGAGGATCCACAACACAAAAAATAGTTGAACCACAGCACAAAACATTGTGCATCGATTTTAATTTGTCATCAGTTTATTAATTTCCCACTCATGCACATATACCCCCAAAAAGAAATGAATCCAAGCTGGACAACATTGTTCACTCATCGATATCAGTGTGCTAAATGGGCCAGTTGTTTCCGCAGATCTATGAATTATCTTCTCTTCTTCATCGATTAGCTAAGAAATGTAAGAAACCCTTTTTGTTGAAATGCTGAGAAAACAATCTAAATATTCCCTGATTTTCACTGAAATTTGGAGTGGTATTTCTTGATGTATATCCCATCTTATCAACTGATGGTGTAGAAAAAAAAAATAGTTGAGATGATAAATCACGAAATCATTAATACCTACATGGCTACCCTCGCCTCCTTGTTCCTACCCTGTGGTAGTCATGTATGTGGCTTTGGCGATGGGGTGCTTGGCCTTTAATCATAAAGGTCAATGGTTCAATCCCAGTCTTCCTCCCACTTTCCTGTCCTTGTCAAGACTGTGAAAACCAATCAGCCTCATGTTCTCGTAAAGTGCTGCACTGACATGTAATATGTCAACGTCAGTGTGACATAGTGAGGGTGAACTATCCTGTAATGCACTTTGAACGTTAACCAACACTGGAGCAGCTCAATGTGACTTCGGACCATTGAACACAGCTCTTACCCAGTTTGCCATACTGCTCGATCAAGTCCATCTTGGAGAGGATGTTGACGTGGGGAAGCTCCACGTGCAGCATGGTGGAGAGGGAGGTGCACAGCACAGAGATGAACTTGGCTGGGTCGGCACAGTAGTGAGAGTCCACCAGGTGCACGGCTGCCAGCTGCAGGAAGTGGGTGAGAACAGAGAGGACATGAGGAGGAGGAGGAGGACACATTAGGAGCATGCACAATGATTGTGTGGGTAAAACATCCGTTTAAAAGGTGCAGTGTGTAAGATTTTGGTTATTTTTGCCACTTCTAAAATATATTACAAATGCATTTCATACTGACATTTTCATACAATTCCAATCACCTAATTATTCTTATTTGTTTCAACATCCCTCAAATGAGCCCATTAATGTGTATTTACATGAGGAGGGGGTCCTCTCCATGGGGGCCGCCATGTTTTTTACAGTAGTAAAAGTGGAATTACTGAATTTTTTTTTTGAGTTTTAATGACAACTGAAGTCTACAGTTGACTTTCCTGCATGCTCACAACGGTGAGGGTGAGGATGACTGACCTCTAGATGTCACCAAATCGTACACACCGCACCTTTAAAATCCTTCTCGAGAACTCACTCTAAAGTTCCACTTGGCCAGCTGAGAGAAAATGTTCCTCACGGAGCTCTGGTGTGTGTAGAGCTCTACCTGTCCGGGACAGTCAAACAGGAAGTAACAGTCACCGTGGGCATTTAGCTTGCTCTCCAACCAGTCCAGGTTCGCCTCTACGTACTCCATACTGTACAGGAGCCCGCCGTTGGGGCCCAGCTTCAGTCCCTCCATGACATCGTCCAGAGTGACCAGCTCTGCGATGTCCACAGCACAGGAGTATGGGAGTCCTTCGTTGGCAGGGTCCATGTTCACCACCACCACCTTACGCCCCAGGTGTGTCAGGAACTCCTGCATCCCCTGGCAGTAGGTGGTTTTGCCTGAGCCTGGAGGTCCGATGACCACCTGGCCGAACCGCAGAGGCGGGGCTGCTCCGGTCCGGGTGGTGGACATGGTGCCGGTGCTGAGGAGAGTGGAGAGGCTCGCAGGTGTTCACATCAGAGGAGAGGATAAGGGTGGAAGAGTCCTGGGAGGGAAAACAAGCATTAAACTCGCTGTTATCTGACAGGCACACCGGACCGTGAAGTAAACATCAGTAAAGTAGCAACAGGCAACGCTAACCTTTATTTAATTTGACTTTTTTGACAGAGTCGGCAGATATCCAGAGTTCAGATTCAATCTCAGGTACGTTAACTGATGTTAAGCTAACAAGCTAACGTTAGCTTGTAAGGATTATTTCATTGCTAGTTTGAGGTTTTATAAAACTTTCACAAGCACTAACAACGATTCATTTACATTAGTATGAACCTGAACGCAGGTTACTAAATTTAAAATGTATCAAAAGATAATTTCCACATACCGCTGTTCTGTTTGCGAGCGTGACATGCTCGTCAGCCCCAGAGCCTCATTTTCTCTTAAGCACTTCCGGGTTATGCCCCTGTAGTGTCAAAATAAAAGCATAGTTTGTGGTTGTGTAATGTGCGAATAAATAACATTCACAAGGAAAAATGGATGGACTCCAAACCAAGATGAATCCTTTTTATAAAAGAAACTGAAACCATAATGACACCGAAATAGGAGGGCTTCATAATAAAAAAAGACAGCTAAAACCGATTGTTTTTAAAGTCACAGAAAAACAAACAGTCAATTAGTAAGTATGTACATATATAGTGTATATAACGTAAACTATATATACTATATACACAGTACAAAGTATGTATAATATATACTACTATATACATATTAAGTATATAACGTGTTTTCTAAATGTGCTGTTGGGTGTCTTTGGCTTATGTTGTTGTACTTGCTAATCATGTCACATTATATTGATGGATATTTGTGTCCCTTGATCCGATTGATTGCTTGTATTTATAATGTATTGTATAATTATAATAAATACATAATTCTTAATGTATTTATACAGTATATGATGTACTGTCAGATGTGCGAGGATGTAAATGAAGCGCAGTGAAATAAAATTTGCTCTTATTATTAAAAAGATATACAAAAAATACTCATCATAGTTGTGTGCATAGTGTCAAAACATGTTTTAATATCAAAAGTAGACAAATATTTAAAACACTGTAAACAATAATAATTTAACATCATCTTCCTGGTCTAATGCCGCCACCTGGCTGTCCCCTTCTGTACTTCATGCTGGTGTTAGGTTGACGTCTCAGCAAGGTGTCACCTCCGTCTATGTCTTTGGGTTTGTCGTACATTGTCGTTATGTGGAAATCTCTTCTGGCTTTTTTCCCATTATATAACTGTAACTTCTCTCCATGATACCTGCAAATACATTCAGCATCATACAAAAACCACAACAACCTCACAATAGAAGACCGTAAAAGTGTTTTTATGTGCCATTCTCACCCAAAGCCCCTTTTGCATCTTGGATTCTGGCCCTTCATATCCACATTTTCAGCCATTCCATCTTTACTCTTTCCCAAGCCATCTCCATCCTTCCAGCCTTGTTTCTCCATTACTTGACGACCAAAGCCCTACCCAAGAGAAATATATAATTCAATGACTTGTATAGACTACAAGAGGCATTTTAGACTAAATTATCATTGGGGGAAACCTGCTTTACCTTAGTGAACTTTTCAAAGCTGCCGATAGACTGAGATGATTCAGATCCATCTTCAACACCCTCCCGCAGCCTCTTCTCATAACGCATCCGGACATAGTCCCGGGCATCCATGTCACCTCCGTCTGTAAGGGGAGGGGCAGCGGTAAAGAGAATCAGAAAGTGCAACACTAATACAGTTCATCAGTTACATTCTCAATCATAGTATTCTAAGGTGTTGATCACAGCTGACGTACCTTTATCATAGTACACACTCATGTCGACATCCCAGTCATCTGCCGTTTGCTCATCAAAATCTGAACAGAAAAAACGACAATGCCATCAACACAAAAATACCCATTATCTAAAATAGTTAAGACACAGACATCTTATAATACTAATCTGTTTTCCTGATGTGTCGCTTTATTTTACATACCTCCTTCTTCTTCCTGCCAGTACTGAGCATCAGTGTAGAAAACCAGGCCTGATCCGCCCTTTTCCCACTTCAGCTCTATCTCCTCTTCAAAGAGCCGCTCTTTGCTTCGCTCCTGACTCGTGACATCTTCGTGCAAGGCTTCATGGCGTTCCCACTCCTCACAGCAGTCATCATCCTGCAACAAACAATCGAAAAAACCTCGGTGAAGAGGATGATGGTGCAGATTCATTCAGCCCTACAGTTTATCATGGCCTTTACAAACTACTGTACTGACAGGTGATGTTGGATTTAAGTCTATACTCACATCATCTGCATTAGATTGTTCATCCTCCTCTTTCTCTTCCTCCTCCTCCTCTTCCTCCTCCTCCTCCTCCTCCTCCTCATTTTGCAGTTCATCAGTCTCCGTTGTCTCTGTGTTTTCAGTTATGTGCCTCTTTGCTCGAGCAGCCAAAGAGCCTCGTCCTGATATAACGTGTCCAGCAGCTGTCAACACCGTCTCCTCTGTGGCCGGGAACACACGCGTGTTCCGATACTCGTACGGCACGTTGCCATAACGGCGGTTGGAGCCGGTTCTCGGGAAGGTGAGGCCCAGCTTCCGGATGAGGCGTGAGGGCAGTCGGCAGGATTGTATGAGTTGGAGGAAAACTGTCACCGGCGTGCCAACGTTTCCGTTCTGCATGAGAGCGGGCGGGTTCAGCTCGGGTAAGCTTTTGAGGTCAGCCTCTGTGAAATGCTCCGCAAGTGACACGCGGTAACGCTGCTCATACTTTGTTTTGTAGGGAAACGATCCATCATCTGGAAAATAAGAGAGTAAACTTCATGTCACAATTCAATGAGTTCTAAGAAATATTTGAATAAATCGCATCATTCCCTCAATCTAACGGTTTTCAATAAGAGGAATGATGCTTAACAGGTGCAGTCTCTATGATCATATTTGTCACTTCTAAAAATATACAAGACATTTACATTTATATCAATTCATAATCACCTACATGTTTTATTTTGTCTATTACCCTTAAATGATCCCATTAGTGTGTATGGGGAGCGGGTCCTCTCTAAGTGGGCCGCCATGTTTTTTACAGTAGCCCAGAGTGGACGAACTAAACATCTTTTGAGTTTTAATGACAACTGAAAGGAGGGTGATATCACCAAATCTTTACACACTGCACCTTTAAGACAAAGTTTCCTGATAGAAAGATTGATAGTATCGTACCATTAGATCCTTAGAATCCTTTTCACTTGTTTATCGGACATGTCTCACATTTAGACCTATAATCATCGTCGGTAGTACGTGAAATACAGATATAACACAAATAACCAACCTGTATGTTGCGTCACTCTGACTCTGTTGATAACACAGCGCCTGGACAGCCACGTCCCCTTCTTGTCGATCCAGTGACTCATCGCGTACATCCTCACAAACCTCTCTGCGTCTTTACCGTTAACGGCGACGACGCAGCAGCACGACCCCGCCGCCGGCTTAGTCTTCTCGGGTCTGTCCTCGGCGGGCTGCTCGGTCTGTGTCGAGCCGGAGTTGGACCTTTCCTCCTCGGTGGATTTTCTGAGCACTTCCGGTCTGTGACGGTAATGAAAACACTGAAATCCACCGCTCTCTATAAACTGACTGAAAAAATTCCTCAGGTCAGACGCGTGAAAAGCAACGGGGATATTACTAACGGCGAAGTAGAGCGGAGACGAACTCTCACCGTCCGCCATCTTTGTTGACAACCATACTCGCTGCCAGTGTCCCTCAGAGCTGACGTCACATCCGCTTCCGATAACTCGAAATTATTGCAGGATACAGTGGACACGCTTTCGAAAAGAAAAGAACAGAGGCTAAAACAGAGTGCCGTAGGGAAAACCGCGTCATTATAGCAACAGAAAAAGGGGGAAAACCCGGAAGTTTCCCTTTATTTCCATTTGTTTCCCTGTGTTTGCCTCACAGGGATGAATACAAATGGAGTTTCCCTTTACTGCTTTGCACCACAGGGAGTGAATTAGGTGAAAAGTCACCCAACTCTCCCCACATGTAAAGCGCCTCTGCTGTTCAGATTACAACACCCAGTTCAAAATGAAGCTGAACAAAATGTTTCCAAACAGAGCTGTGAAGAGACGGAAACAACTGAAACAATTCCCTTTCACTCAATGTCTTTGATCCATGCCCTCGACAAGGGGGCGTGACGCAAGATGGTGGCCCCCATAAAGAGGACCCACTCCTCATGTAAATATACATTAATGGGCTCATTTGAGGGTAATTGGAACGTTTATTTTAGGTGATTATACATTTCTGACGTATGTCAAAATGTCAGTATATTATTGTTTTGTACTATTTTTACAAGTGACAAAAAAAGACAGAAATCGTACACACTGCACCTTTAACAGATTGGATATCCTGAATGAGCCAAACATTTTAACGTTCAAAAGGTTGAAATCAGTTTGATTTTTTACACTTACCCTCTGGTGGGCCGGTTTTGGCCCGTGGCCCTTATGTTTGACACCCCCTGATTTTAAACCCACTTTGTAAGGACAGATTATGTCATTGATGAATATCCCTCTGCAGCAGAGCCTGAAGAGGAAAACCACAGAGACAAAGTCTGCAGATGTGGCGGCAGACTCCAGGTGTCCCATCTGCTTGGACGTCTTTATCAATATGTCGTACCTGGATCCCTGCACGCACAACGTCTGTTTTCTCTGCGTACAGTAGTGGTCCAAGAACAAAGCAAAGTGCCCCTCGCCCAAATAGACTTTCGATTGATCAGCAGCGGGTGAACAATCGCTGCTTTGTCTTTTCCCAAGGTCTGAGGGGGTTGAGCACTTTCATCCTACCAAAACTCAATGTTACGTGAAGAAGTAACTTGAAATACAACATTGACAGTGAGTTATGTGGCTGTAATGACGTTCAGAGATATGGAGAAATTAAAGCGCAAGTGTCGAGCGGCAGTTCTAACAGCACTCTGGTGCGGTTTGGAACTATTTCATCACACCTCAATAGAAGACGTCTTTATTCGCTCCGAACATAAAAAAAGACTAAAGGTTTATTGAAATCGTTTAATGTCAACACATGGCTTTCAATGCATGAAATACATTGAGTCAGAGTTCATTGACCCAGAAGCGGCAGCAAAGTCTTCAGCCTTCACCTCAGCTTTTATCGTAGTGTTTTGATAGTGACAGGTTGTAAAAGCTGGGTGTCTGGACCCTGACATCACTTTACACACCATACGTACTCTGTATTAGTCACTGCCGGGCTGTGGAAGCCCACACTAGTCCTCAAGAATGTCATGAGTTAAAGTGTCGGAGCCCATCGTATGATGAGTTCACTTTAACTTTTTAATTAGAATCAAACTAAACCCAAGCAGTGGGCGAAGCATGTGAATGGATGAGGTGGTGGGTTCAATCCCCGGCCTCCCCATCCAACCTCAAATGTATGTCGCTTTGGATAAAAGCGTCTCGCTGAATGAAATTGTAGAAATTGCATAAAGATTGTAAACGTGTCGTCCGGTCAGTTCTGTTGTTTACCAGTAAAACAGAAAATGACATTTTGTTTGTACTTCAAACTTTGTACCATTTCCAAGGTGACTGGTGGTTGAAAAAATAAGATACTCCAATATTCCCTTGGATCCCCAACAAACCAAATGCATGATATTGTTACACTTCACAAGCTTCACAACGAAATTGTAATACTTGTTATGGTTGAAAATTTATCGATTCATCAAAACAATCACAAAAGACATTGAGGGTTATCAAAGTCATTTGACGAAATCATTCTGTGCTTACAACTGTCTATACATGAAGCAAATGACACCCAGCACTTTAAGTCTTCTTGATAATATGTAACTAAAAATCAGAGAAATAATTGACCAATGTTAAACATGCCTCGTAAAGCGGTTCCATTCCCCTGGGAGTATACAAGTTTACCTTCATCTCAGTTCAGATGTGCGCTTTTAAAGGTGCCTCAGTGACATCGGAGGACCGTCTGTCAGAATATGATGTCACCATCATGACAAGTCTGACAAGATTCAGCTAATTATAAGATTTAATTGTCCTGTAATTCTATTGTTTGATTTTTTTATGACAACGTCTTTTATGAGGAGGATGAAAACTTGACAGAGACAGATTTTATTAGCTCGTTTGAAAAGTTATGCGCATTGTGATTCTTCTTTTACTGCACATGAATCCGCACCATTGTCCTTGTACGTTTTTTTTACACGTATAACCTTTATAGTGAAACTAACAAAAGAACATATAAACATGTGATGACTGTCTGTTCTTTCCACTCCAGGATAATTAAAACCGCCCCCCCCCCCCCCCCCC
>JAFBJT010000772.1:0-15455 GCA_016785325.1 Chascanopsetta lugubris
ATGTACACACTGTACAGGAGTGAAGGTCACTGGTAGAAATACCATCCGAGCCAGATTACTGGATAAGCTGTTGAAAATGACATAATGATAATGATAATAAGAATTCAAAAATAATCAGAAAAGTACAAGTCTTTGTAATAATTGAGTATAAAGTAGTATAATAATAGTCAAAAATAGTAATATAGTAAAAATAAAATAGAAATAATAATATTGATAAAAAAAAAGAATGATAATAATATTAACACTAATCGTGTTAATAATACCATTAGTAACATTCAAAGGTGCAGAGTAAACATCAGAATTCTAATGCATCATTAGTCAGACTGCATTTGGGATAAAGCAGCTGTGAAGCAGCGCCCTCTTACTCTGATAGTTGCCAGTTTTTATTTCCTACCAACAATCATATTTCTACTTCATGAATCTGAACTAAGTTTGTTTGTGATGTTTATCTGACTGAACAACATCTGTTATTATCCTGATGTGTTTACTCATCCAAAATACGGGGCCATTTTTAAACTTTTACAAAAATACACTTGAACTACTTCAGCCTGAAAGTTAGATATCAAACTTCATGCATATTTTTGAGATTTTAACCCTTTAAATGCCGATTTGTTCACATAACTCCCATTGTTTTTTTACTGAAAAAAACAAAACAAAAAAACAAAGATAATTTCCATTAAACACATTTCATGTGGTATTTGATTACTATTGTGATTAAGCCCTGAGATGGGTCAACGATTGGTAGCAACATTGATTTTCATGCATCATCATTTTTTCTGCAGCATCAGACTGAATGAACTTCCTCTGCAAGTTCACATCAAGTCACTCTGTATTGCTTTTGGAGTAAAGCCCTGATACGAATGCTGTTCTTCGATTGCTTCTGACACTCATCAATATAATATAAAATACTTGAAACAGCCATCTGTAGTTTTAAAGACATATGTACAGTGTTTATTTAAATGGTTGTGATATTTTCCAGTGGAGATCTGGGGAGATGACAGTGGGAGGACCCTGTGTGTATTTGTACAGTGTGCGGCAGCCACACTGAGAACCAGCATATAAACTGTATATTCATTCTGTCCAGAGAACAAAAGCTGATGACATGATCAAATGTCAGGGTGAAGGAAAATGCCTTGTAATCCGAACATGGATAAAACCCCAGTGTAACGCTGCAAAGTATCCTCTTTCCAGTCATCTTGAGCGGTCACCAGCAAGTGATGCACACAGCGACACTGCCCCCTAATGTACACAAGGAGTACAACCATAACACAGCAGGTTTACTGCGTTGAAATACTTTGATCCTTTGTTTCAATTTACATAATTATTTCCACTCCTACTTCATTATTTGCAGGTTCCTTGGAGTCAAATGTTTGTGTTTAGCTTGGATACAGGTTAACACCACTGATATCCCTGAAAGTATAAAAGCATTATATAAATCCATCCAACAGTTTAAAAATACTCTTTAGAGTAAAATTCTAAATTGCTTTGATTCATTAAATGTCATGTAGCTGACATCTGAATAAGAAAAACTATGGTGAATTACAACATGAACAATGATTTTGAAATGTTATGATTACAAAGAAACTGCCATGTCTGAAGTCTCTTAAAGGTGCAGTGTGCAAGATGTGTCACCTCTAAAGATATTACAAAATAATTACATACCAATGTTTTTATGGATTTATAACCAAATAAATGATTAATTCCCATACACTTAAATGAGCCCATTAATGTATATTCACATGAGGAGGGGGTCCTCGGCTCCTCTCTACGGGGGGCGCTACGTTGTTACAGTAGTAAAAGTGGACATTCTAAACGTCTTTTGAGTTTTGAGACTGAAGTCTACCACAGCTTTCCCTGCACGCTCAGAAGGGTGACGGATACCACATGCAACTTCACCTCTAGATATCCCAAAACCTGACACACTGCACCTTTAAACACAATCTTTGGTGGAAAAAACAGCTCAGCTTTCTGAGGAGGAGGCCTCACAGATGTCCAGCATCTTCTGGATGACGTCCAGCTGTATGTTTCGAGACAGAGCCTGGCAAAGTTTCCCGATTTTGCAGCCGACGCTTCCCTCCTTCATCTTCCAGCGCTCCAGCATCTGGTGCACCATCTCTGGCAGCCCGTCGCGGTAGTAGTCGTGGTATATAGTATCTATTTCCACGTCGGTCAGACCCAGGTGCCGTGCGCACAGCTTCCATTTGGAACCAATATTTTCCCGCAGCAGGTCCAAGTGCTCCTCCGTCACCGTGTGGTTCTCTGAAAGACACACGACAGACACATTTAAGAGTCAGAATCATAGACTGTATATAAAGATGGATGTAGCGTCCGTGACGTCACCCGTTGGTTTCTGCAGACTCCTCCCACTTCCTGGTTCATCCAAAAACAAGCAAAGATTTGAAACGCACAGAGCTGTGGGTGTGCAGAGGTGTGCCCAGGTGTCAGTCAAGAGGATACACCCGGAATGATGCGCAATTTCAAACGTTGATCAAATAGAAATAGAAAACAATTCACCCCTGAACAGGTGTCGCAGGAAAACATGTGACTGATTAAGACCAAAACCAAAGTTTGCCCCAAAATGACTGCAAAACACCACACATTTAAAAACTACATATTGTGAAAGACTTCAAATTGTGTGTGTTACTAGAACAGCTGATTGACAATAAATGATAATTAGATAATTACATACCAACAGTTTTCATTTTAGCTTCTGGAATGTAAGGATTCTACGACTTTCTGTCAATCACACAATTTGGATGTTTGATTTTACAAAGAGAATGACCTGTAAATTGCGCTATCATGACAAAAAGGAATGATTTATGATGAATGATCTATTACATGGAGAAAATGTAAAGCGTTACCATGTTTTTGAATTCCTTCTTTGATGAGTGAGTAGGCCGAGCTGCTGGGAGACACAGGTAATGAACTGTTGGGAGGCTCGATGTCTCGGATCATCATGGTGTTGCTGCTTCCGATCTGGATCCCTCTGGCGTGGTGGATGAATATCGACCCTATAGAACAAGCAAAGACACAAGAACTGTGTCAAAGCAGCTGTGGACACGTGTGAGGAGGAAACGCCGGAGACATGTTGTACCTGTGTCTTGCGGCAGGAGACGCCCCGGGGCAACGTCCGGGGCAGAGGTGTCATACACAACAGGACAGGACTTCTGACGGTTGATGGAGGAATGCGGGTGCTGCTGGTTGTACTGCTCCAGTGACGGGGCGCTGATGGACGTCGGTAAGGAAGTGGATGGAGGATCGGTCGAGCCCATGGAAACATACTGACAGGAAGTGGGGCGATGGTGTGTCTCCTGGCTGGAGGGCTGCTCGGCTTTAGTCCAGGAGTGGACAGAGGACTCGCATGGCTTGTCTTGTTCTGGTTGTCTCACGGCGCCTGGGGGGGCGACGTCTTGGAGAAAATCATTGAAGTTGTTGGGATAAAAGCCGTTGGCGGAGGTCGGTCGGTTCTCGCAGCCATAGTTGCCGTATTTGTGGTACAGCGACTCCCGGTGGAGCTTCTCATCCAGCTCTGAGGGGCCGCTGCATCCCCGGGCGTCGCTCTCAACAGACTCCATCAGTGGCTGCGACTGGATGTCATGCAGGTCTTCGATACTGGCTTCAACTGGGACGCTTCTGTCGGAGCTCACCAGAGGAGCTGGGCTGTCTCTCTGGCGTGGAAGGACTAACAGACACGAAGACACTCAGCAATCCAGGTTTTCAACACGGAACATTCAAATCACATCACAGGACACACCTGGAGAGACACGTTTGTTGGTGAGTGACAACGATTTCATCTTCTCGAGAAGATCATCTGGACCTTCGTATGATTCCTGTACGACGATGAACCCATGGGGAATCATTATATGGAAGTAAATAACACATCTTTAAATGTGCTGTCACGTGTGCTCTGTTTAATCTGAGATATACTTACCCTCAGATTGAATAAATCGTCCTCTACATATGGTTCAAGCTGTTCCGTGTAGAACGGATGGAAGGAGCGGTAGCCCTCTGAAAGGAAAGAAGAGAAGGAGGGATGGGATGATAACGAGCTTTCCATCAAGGGTCAAATCATTGAGCCTGAGAATCATTCAAAACCACACTGGAAAAGATAATGGAACAACTCATAGCAACATGTTTGATGATTTTGAAAACTAAATGATTGATAAAAGGAAAAAATACATAATAAACTAGACCACTTTATTGGCGTTTCCACTTTCAACCGTATTTTTCACTTCTAAAGTTCACCATTTTAACATGGGAGTTTGGAGTCAGCCCCCAGTGGCCGCCCTGTGAACTGCAGGTTTGTTCACTTCCTATTGTGCTTCATCTGTTCCCTCGGTTCATACTTCACTAATGAAAATGTCCTGACTCTGTGAGCTCTCAGCCCACAAAGATGTAAGTGCGAGTACAGACCAACACCTTTAAATGTGGGTCGCTGCAGTGGATTGTGATTCCAGCTCTTCTTCATGAGAAGAATGATTTCTGCAGGCGTGTCCTCGGGAATGAGGTTCTCTGCTGGTCTGTCTCCTTTACGGACACACTGGCTGATCTGTTCTTCACTCCTGGCATCTGGACATGAAAAGACACATTCTGCATCACCATGAAAATGGCTGAACCTTTTACTGTGAAGATATTTTGTCATCAAACTCACTGCTGTATGGCTCCTCCCCTGTGAGAATGACCCAAACCACAATGGCAAAGCTGTAGATATCAGACTTCTCGGTGGACACGGTGTGTATACTCTCCAGGTGCTCAGGGGCCATGTAGCTCAGCGTGCCGGCGCCTCTGACCCCAGCTGATTGGCCGATACGACTCCTCCTGCGAGACTCCTCCTTTGTCAGTTTGCTCCAAGTCTGGCAGGTGGCCAGGCCCATGTCGGCAATCTAGAACAAAGTCACGGTTCCAACTGTGAAATTCATTCTCGAACAATCCCACAGACCTTGAGTGTGTGAGAATATACCTTGATGTGAAAATCCTTGTCCACTAAAATGTTGTCTGGCTTGATGTCCTTATGTATGACATGTCTCTCGGTCAGATACACCATCCCGTCCAAAATCTCTAAAATGATTCGACCTTTGATGGACACTGGAACAGAAACCTGGGGACAGGCACAGTTCACTGCATTCATCACTCAATCTGTGCAGAAAACGCATCGTTATTCATGGATGAAATCTTCAAACGTTGAGGACAGAAATGAGAGTTGGAGTCTGTGACTGTGAAACAGATGAAATGAAAATGTTGCGGTTTCATGACAAACGGCTCGGCTAACAAGCAGAACGCTGGAAGATGACTGGCCGTCGTGGTGTGACAGTTGGAGGGAGGAAGGAATATTAAACGTTATCGCTTTGTCTGAACAGGCTTCGCGCATCGAGCAACTACCACTCGGAACCTGGTGGATAAATGCCTGCGGTGGTTGCTGAGTCATTTGACCCCGGGGTGAAGGACCAGGTGTGTAGAGTTGAGCAGGGATCAGAGAAGGAGGCAGGAGGACGAAATGCCCCGTTAGGACACTGAGCTGAATTTCATCAATTAACGTATCAATGGCTGACAGCTGATAACAGCTGACACGTCCTGCGCGAAATAACAGGCTTAATCTAACGAGCTGGTGAGTCACAAGTCAAGCAACTGATGTCGATGGAGATGTTTTCCCACGGCCATGTTCTCCGCTCAGACTTGAGTAAGAGGCGACTGAGGGTTAGGGTGTGCTGGTTGGAGAGTGGAGCCTGCTCCTTCTGGCTTTTTCAGAATGATGGACTCCATCTTTAATCTTCAGTTATAAAGACAGAGTTTACAGCTACTGACCTTTTGTAGCATGGCCAGGAGATTCCCTCTGGGGATGAGTTCCATCACGAGTGAGCAACCTCTGTCCTCCATGATCACACCCAGCAACTTGACCACCCGCTCATGGTTCAGACTTGCCATGATGTTCCCCTCCTCCAGCAGTGACTTCTTACTCTCCCTTCACATCATCACAGATACAGAGAGAACCAGACTGTAAAAACATGGCGGCCCCCCGAGGGTGGACCTGCTCCTGGTGTAAATATACAATAAAGGGGTCATTTTAGGGTTATTTTAAAAAGGGGTGATTATACATATGTAAACATATGTTTTTGTCATTGACAGAAATCTTACACACTGCACCTTTAAGGATCACCCAAATTTGGAACTGCAGTGGAAATGTACAGTAGAAATTAGTATAGATTAATACTATAAAAGACATTGATGAAATGTTGATTCCACATTTAAACTTTCAACTTCAACGATGGGAGCGACAACAACAGAGCCAAAGTTGATCCACTTATCAACGTTATAGTTAAAGGTTCAAACTTTATAACTAGGTTAAAATTTGGAGAGCAGAGATTGAAACTAAACAAAAAGGAAGTGGGGGGAGGGGGGGGGCAGAAACTAAAGCAAGGTCACCCAAGAGCTTGGAAATTAAAAGTATATTCTTTAGACGGGACCACATCTAACGTCTCTACATGTTTGATCATATAAATGATGGTGATGTTTAAGTCTCCAAACGGCTCCAGTGAAGCCTGAGTGTGGTGGACACATGATTCACGTTAGCACGGGGACACCGGGGGAATACCCAGCATGCACCGAGGGCTCACTCGTTCCGCAGGGACCCGGTGTACATGGTCTTCAGCACCACCTGCCCCAGGGTCACGTGGTAACACAGGTACACGTCCCCGAAGCCTCCGTGGTCCAGCGGCTCCCTCCGGATCAGGTCCGTGGAGCTCATGTGGAAGGCGGACGGCGGCGCGGCGGAGGCCATCTCTGGTAAGAAGTCACAGAAACACGACACGCGAATTAAAGGTGGAAACACGGCGGTGAACACTTCGTGTGGCGCTTCGTGTGAAGGTGTGAAGGAGCAGATGAGCGGTAATGAATGAATGACGCTGTGACGCAGTCAACCTCAACAGTCGAAACAGAGACACAACAGTCACGAACCGAACTTTCGACGACACAAAGTTTCGCTTTAGCTTCGATGCTAACGAACAGTCAGTGGCCGTGACGCCATTAGAAACACAGCTGCTTGTTGTTAGAAAGCGGAGGGAGACATTACCTGAGAGTCTCGACAATAGTCCACGGTCTCTTCACTTCCGCGGTTTACTCAGACAAACCAGATCAAGTCAAAAGAAGGAAAAAAAAACTACAAACAGACCAGCGAGTGGATAACAGAGCGAGCAGGCCGGCTAATCGATTCAGAGGTTCGGCAACGTCAATGCCCCAAAACAACATTGACACGTCACGAATCAATGACAGCTTTGATACACAGTCGTTTGTTCGTGACTTGTAGAAATATTTTGAACGTTATTTTACAGAGTTCAACTAAATGGTCGAGTTGCAAACGTCGTCATGTTGTGCTGCTGCCACCTGCTGGTGAATTCGATTATTACAATGCCATCATTGAGTGGAACCAGACCAAGTGTTGGAGGGTTAAAATGTCTCCTCTCTTCTTTGGTTGTTTCAAGCTAAACGGCTCATTCAAACAACAACAACAACAACAACAATGGAAGGAGTGCAGAAGTCTTGTAGAAATAAGGCTCCAGCAGAGCAGAGTGTGAAAAACCTGGTTTATTCCAGTCAACAAATGAATCATGAGAAAATCCCGTTTTTTCCTGTCCTTGGGCCAGACTATTGATTCCCACCTTCTCCAACCTTTTCCCTCGGTTAACCACTTTTTGCTGACTCAGCAACAAATATCATCTCTGCTAAATGCTGTTATTAATGGTGTTGTTTACCCCTTTTATTCGAAAAAAAATTCTAAATATGTCTTGATGGCCATAAATGACACCATTTTTTCTGAGTCGCTCATCAACTTTACTTAATGGTGTTAAGTTACTATCGGCCAACTGCACCGAGACAGATTGCGAGTGGAGGCCTACGCTGACTGAGAGGGATGTTAGGGCCCTATTTAGAAAATCAAGACACTTGGCAGACGCCAGCCAAGGGGGGGGGGGGATTTCAACTCATCATCTCTTAGTTCAATCAACATCAGCTGGCACCTCAGAGCTTCCCATCCAGCCCTCACACTGTGCTGGGATCGGTTCTGGCCCTTGACCAAATGTAGTTGATGACCTCTGCCTTCGATTTTCAACTATCTAAGGGCAGTTGATAATTTAATTAGTATTAGAATTTTAAAATCATGACTTTCTTGAATGGACTTTGGAGTGTTCAGCGAGTACGACAGAGCAGCTCTTCCTGGTCCTGAGCCGACTCATACTCATACTTTCTGCTCCAGACACGTTCCTTTTCTGTCTGTCTGAACAGGACCTGTCTCCAAAGCCTTCACCAAACAAATGGATTCTTGGTCAGTTCGAATGATTACAGCTTGAACCAAGCGTTTGCCTCATTTTAAAGACAAAGGAAACATTCGTTCATTGATAAAAAAAACAAAGTTTATGTGAAACTAGAGTGGGAAACCACCTAAGTTGTATTCTCTGTCATGGTGGGCGGTGACTGACATGCAGCGAGGGCAGCTGTCTGTAAACACCCACACTTCACGCTCCTCTGTTTGAACAAGAAAGCCACAACAAAGCACGTGCAGCACATTTACCTGCATCATGTCGGCTGGATAACATCATGGTTTTTATTTGTATTTTTTTTTTCCTGGTAAATTTAGATTGACCCCCAAAAACAGATGACCATGTACTGAGCCCTTTAAGAGAGGAGTATCCAAAGATCTCTTTACGGACTGTACATGTAAACTCATTCAAATCCACGTGTAAAAGACTGAATGATTCGAGAGGCAAGCATCTATTTGTATTCATTTTTTATTTAATAAGAGAAATAATCTGTTTTAGTCACATATTCACAGGAGCAGTGTGTTAAGATTTCAGTCACCTCTAAAAAATTTTCCGAATCAATTACACACTGACATTCTCTTGGATTTATAATCACTTATCTGTATTATCTTTTGACCATTTCATGTATATTTGCATGAGGAGTGGGTCCTCTCTGTGGGGGCCGCCATGTTTTTACAGTAGCCCAGAGTGGACATACTAAACTACTTTTGAGTCTGAATGACAACTGAAGTCTAACACCGGTTCTGCTGCCCGTTCAGCAGAGTGAGGGTGAGGTGATGGAGACAACATCACCTGTAGATGTCACCAAACCTGCACTGCTCACTGAACCTTTTTGAATGTATCTGTAGGAGCTGGACCACATTGTTTCTGTTTTTCATCCAGAGTGAAATGATCGCATGTTAATATTTTCTTAACTGTATCTTATATTATTTCCATGAGTCTGATACAAAGCTTAAGCACTTCACTGTAACACACTGTCCCATACCAGGCTTGAGCTTTGTCTATTTTTGCTCTGTCATGCTGCCACGGTCATGTTCAGTGTTTGGTGTCACCGGGCAGCAGCAGCAGCAGCAGCAGCAGCAGCAGCAGCAGCAACAGCATGTCAATGTTCGACTTACATGCACTATTTTAATCCCCCCCCCCCCCCCCCCCCCCCCCCCCCCCCCCCCACGCTCCGTTACAGCCAATGAACTACAATTCCCAGCATTCCCCGCGGTGAGCCTGCATGGACAGAAGCACTGGGCTCAGGCTCAGACGCACAGCTGCTGCTTTACGCACAGACAACGAGTTTTGTGTGTGTGTGTGTGTGTGTGTGTGTGTGTGTGTTCAGGGGAACCCACCAGGACCACTGCCTGTTTGAGATACATAGTTGAAACCCAAGGAGGGGTTTTCATCTCGGGATTTCCTCACAGCCCCACGCGCGTCTCACTCCGGCTCCGGCAGGATGGGGAATGGCATCAACAAGGTTTGCGACGTCCTTTTGTTGTGTGCGCTTTTACGCACGAGTGACCCTCTGCGTAAACATGTGGAGAACATGCCTGTGAACATCTACATTACTCTTTTATTCTTGCATTGAAAACATTTTATTTTTCAAATTCAAAACATTAGAAAAATAAACATGTTTTATTTTACAATCCTATAATGTATGTGTAGACACGAGGTAGTTCTCTTCTAACTTGTGCCACCTGAGTCAGCATGTCTCTACTTGTCCCTCCTCACTACATAGCCGGATATGTTCTCACTGTACTTTCTGCACTTACAGGTCCTGCCTGACTTATACCTGGGGAATTTCAGAGGTGTGTGTGCGTGTGTGTGACGTTTATGACGTCATTTCACTCATATGGATGCACATCTCATGCTCCTTGTTGGTGTTTTTGTGCCAGATGCCAGAGACAGGGAACAGTTAGCCAGGAACAACATCACACACATCCTGTCCATCCACGAGAGTGCATCACCAATCCTCCAGGTGAGGAGCTGTCCCCCTCCCTCCCTTCAGTCTCCCCTTTACATTCCAAGCTCCTGTCAGATCAGGCCAAAGCTGCCTGATCTGACAGGCTGAGACCCTCCGTGTGTGTGTTTGTCTAAATGCACATGATCTCAGCTCACGTCGTCCAAAAACCGGTATGTCAGGTTGATCAGGAAGCGCGTTGGTCCTCACTGATGATGAGGAAACAATAAGCAGGGCTGAGTCTCCCTCATGTGATTCTGATCAAACCAGTCCAGCGCTGGTTTGGGCCCTGAGCGGAGACGTGTGTGGGTTTGATGCAGAGTGGACTGTTCAAATCCACTCCATTATCATTATTATTATTATTGTCTTCTAGATGATTGACTTTGATGTGACGTGACGAGCGAAATCGTTCACACCTTTTTGCACCGTTTTAAAAGTAAAGAGGACGTGAGCGAGTGATGCGGCAGGTTGCCCTCGTGTCGCCTTCAGGCCTGAAAACCTGAGAATGTTTATTTATTCATCTGTGTTTAAGGAACGTGGCGGCTCACAGGTAATTCGAATGCTCTGTCCCTCAGGAGATGACCTACTTCTGCATTTCAGCGGCTGACGTCCCCACACAGAACCTGTGAGTATGGAAATGTGCAGCAAAGGACAATGAAACTCAGACAGAGAATTGTATTGATTACACTCTGCAGGGTGTGGCTGTCTGATGCTCTTTCTCTACAGGATGATGTGTGAATTATATTCTAACCACAAGCCCAATATGTTATTGTGCAATTAGTCTCTGAATCGATCACTGCAACCCTACTGGAACAAGGTCTGTGTTTGTTTTTTTAAATGAAATAGAAAGGATGCTGAAAGACGAGTTGCGCATCTGGTACACGAGCAAAACACTGTGTTTACAAAGTATTCCTTTATTTTTCATTTACATGTTTTGCCATTCACCCATTCACACAAACATTCATACTGTGGGTATGGATGTGGTCCACACACACTATGGGAGGCAGGATGAGAAAGATTGGAATTGAACTGCCACACACACACACACACACACACACACACACACACACACACACACACACATACAAACCCTCATCCTGCTCCATCCAGGATAAGAGTCAGTCAAGTCAGGTGTAAAATCACACACACACACACACACACACACACACACACACACACACACACACACAGTGCACACAGTGGAGTCACCCATGTAAACAACTCGTCCATCTCTAACTTCTCTCTCCTGCTCTGAAGAGTCAAGTTGGTAAAAGGTCAACATTCCTTGTCTCTGGTTCAATGTGTTCATAACTGTTACGACGTGATGATAATGGTTCCTGTACCTGTTGTTTCCCTCTGCTCTGCAGGACTCAGCACTTTAAACAAAGTATCGTCTTCATTCATGAGTCCCGCCTCAAAGGAGAGGGCTGCCTCGTTCACTGGTGAGATCAGTGTGTCACTCACACAGGCTTCACACACAGTGGAGTCGTCCTCCATCTTTATCTCAGGGTACAAACACAGTCATGTTGAATATTGATTTATGCGCAGTGTTGAGATAGAGCTGCTGAGATCAGCCAAGTGCATACGTTAGCTCATGTGGAACTGCTGCGTGACGCAGATTGAACGATAACAAAGGCCTATTCTCGAACTTCCCTAAACAATAAAGTCACTGCTTTGACTTGAGGGTCTTTTCAGAAACAGAGTCCGAGGTTATTTAGAAGATTTGCATTCAGACGAGTTTATCACCTCTTTTTTCTTTGGTCGATGCACAAGTACTTGTAAAATACCAGAATGTCTTTCTTGTTATTGCATTGTTAAAAACCATAAAATGCCCCAAATACAACACAATGTTTTTACAGTAGCAGTGTGTAAGATTTGGTGACATCTACAGGTGAAGTTACATATTGTATCCGTCACCTCACACCTCTCCTCTGAGGGGGAACCTTTGGTTAACCCTTAGCTGTCATTAAAGCTCAAAACATGTTTAGTACGTCCACCCAGGGCGATTGTAAAAACATGGCGACCCCCATAGGTTGGACCCGCTCCTTCTGTCAATATACATTCTAGGGCTAATTGTTACGCTATGTTAAAAGCAAGTTATACAAAGCAAGTTATACATTGGTGTATTGGTGTGAAGTATTGTACTCTGACTGACTTCACATTCAGACCTCAACAGCTCATCGATCAGTCTCTATTTTCATTCTCCATCCCATAGTTTGGCAGGTGTGTCCCGCAGCGTCACCCTGGTGCTGGCGTACATCATGACGGTGACGAGCCTGGGCTGGCAGGAGGCGCTGGCTGCGGTGAGAGTGGCCCGGCCCTGCGCCGGACCCAACCTGGGCTTTCAGCGCCAGCTCCAAGAGTTCGAAGCCATTCAGGCAGAGGAGGTGAATCTTCAGGGACAGGAAACAGAGTGAGGCAAAGTGTCTGTGCTCATGTGCTTCTCTTTTCCTCCAGTTCAGGGAATGGCTGCGGGACAAATATAAAGACAACCTCTTCAACGACGAGGCCGATATACGTGAGCTGCTGGCGAGGGCGTCCAAGGTCAGCGGCAAAGAGGGGGAAGAGCAGATATCGACCTCGCCTGAGGTATCTGACCGTAACATTTCATAGAAGCTGAATCTGCAGGATTTCACCTTCGCCTCAGTATTTGAAACCTGTCTGGAGAATCTGTTTGGACCGGACTGTCTCCAGGTGTAGTGCTGCTGGAACTCTCCTTTTCCGGGATCCACTCATGGACAATTACCCAAAAGAACAGTTGATCCACTTAAAGATACAGTGTGTCAGATTTGGTGATACCTACTGGTGAAGTCCGTCACCTCACCCTCACCATGCAGGAGAACCTATGGTATATATATATATATGTGTATGTATATATATATATATATATATATATAAATAAAGTCATGACCTAGACTGACCTTTATAGTCTCGTAGGTGTCAGTGATGAGAGTATGAGAGAGTATATATGTATATATATATATATGTATGTATATATGTATATATATATTTGAGGGCAGTGGGGAAAATACATTCAGTTGATTTTTTGACGTGACAAAAATGACCTAAATCGTACACACTGCACCTTTAATAGTTTTCTAATTTATAAATGTGTTTGCCTTTGTCTGGGCTTTCATTTCCAACAGTGAAATAAAAAGAGTTGGTGCGCTGTGACTGCCTCCGTCAGTGGGTGTCACGCAGAAGGTGATAAGACGCGACACATGTTTACATCTCTCCGTTTCCTGGTTCTCTTCCTGTTTGTCTCATGTGCATGAGAGGTCATGCACGGTGGCATAAAAATACAGAGAGGGCGTTATGTTCTGACTTCTCTTCAACCGACTGTAGCAACTATAGGAAACATTAAAAACGATTAGTTTCACCATGTTAGAGACATGGCAGCAGGTTCTAAACAGCAGATGTTGTGCACGCAAAGCCACTAGAGGGCAGTAATAACAACAAGTCCAGCATCTATTCTTCACTTTTGTTTCTCATCAATCTATTTCAGTTGTCCCCTTTGAATTCAGTTTCCTGTGGAAACTAGTTTAAAGAAAATAAAAACCATGTGGGAGGATATTGTTTTGATGGTGATCAAATGTAAAGTATGAGCAGGTCATTGTTCAGTGATACTAAAGGGATTCCCCACTCTACAGTGGCGGCAAGTGGGCGCAGAGTTTCAGAGAAACAAACGGGCAACTGCTGCACATCTCTTCTTGAAGCTCTCAGAGCCACAGAGAGAGAGAGAGAGAGAGAGAGAGAGAGAGAGAGGCTCCGCCTCCCCATCACAAATCAAGACGTGATAGTATTTAAAAATACAGCTCAAAGAGCAGATGCAGATTTCACCAGGGGAGGCGACACCATCAAAGGTAAGAGAGAACTCCTTTTATATTGTTGTAAAAACAAGTGAATTCATTTTTTTCTGCAGCATTATTGATACAAATATTGAATGTACAGGTTATACATTTTATAGTTTATGATAATCATTTAATTAAAAAAAATAGATATACATTTATAGAATTATTATTTAGGTTGATAACGTCCAAGATTAAAGACAAAAACTCAGTCAACTTATAAGAATCAGTTACAATTTCCTCAAAGTGAAAAAACAACAAAATCAATAAAATGAGAAACTTAGTGATATAATGTTTTTCTTGTCATTTGAATCATCATTTCTGACTCTTTGTGAACCTGTGTGTCTAAATACAGTCACATTACATTGCCCCTTCCTCTCTATTCTTATTGCATTTACAGGAAACTACTTTAAATCCATTACAAGCAGTTCCTCCTGTTACAGGCAGGGCTGCTCACTGAGCGCAGTTACAATTCTCATAATACGCATTCCCCAGAAAATGCTGAGTCAGCTCAAAAGTCTTGTATAAAAGCCATGACAGGATCGTGCTGCAGAATCCCTTTGGATCACAGGAAGTGATACAAAGACATTCTCTTTTCATGCCCTTAACATCTAAGGCTCTTCACTGTGGATGCGAGACTGTGATGTTAGAATAAATAATACAGGATAAAAACAGTTAGTTGTTCTCGTTCACACTGTCAAGATGTGCACTTAATCTATTTTGGATCAGTATTCATTGATTAAACAGGCCAAGTCTGTCTCATCGAATCTGTTGAACTTGACAACTTCATTTTGCAGACATGAGCCTGGATGACGACGGCGGCCTGTCCGTCAACTGTGGCAACGGCAAACTGAGACAGTGGCTGATTGATCAGATCGACAGTAAAATGTATCCCGGACTGGTTTGGGAAAACGATGACAAGACAATTTTTCGAATTCCGTGGAAACACGCGGGGAAGCAGGATTATAACCGAGAGGAGGACGCCGCTCTCTTCAAGGTCAGACCTGGAACCAGACACCTGGAAATCAAGTTGATTAACGTCTGAAATGCAACTTATATTTTGCTAAGTTTTGCTGTAAAGGTGCAGTGTGAGCGGTTTAGTGACCTCTAGAGGTGAGGTTACATGTTGTATCCATCAGCTCACCCTCACCCAAGATGTTTAGTGCGTCCACTTTGAGCTATTGTGAAAACATAGCGATAGAAATATACATTCAAAGGCTAATTTTAGGGTATTGTGGAAAGAAGGACATACACAGAGGTGATTATACAGTTGTAACATCTCAGTGTGTAATTGTGTTGTCATTCTATTTTTACAGATACACGTGACAAAGATTGACCAAAATCTCACAC